>JXOV01015039.1:10447-33528 GCA_001014945.1 Clogmia albipunctata
AATTTTAAATTTTGAGTGCTTTTGGTGTTATTTTTAAAGATTATATACAATTTTATTCAAAAATGCTTGAAGCTCAATTTTTCATCAATAAAACTATATTTTTAAATAAAATCTTTACTGTTTTAAAGCCATTTATTTCAAAAGGAATAGAATATAAATAGTTTCTATTACTTAAAACCAGAAAAAAGCAACACTTAAAACGGAAGTGTATTCAACTTTCCGGCCATCTCTTTCATAACTTTCATCTGTATTCATTCATTGAAAAGCAGCACATTACTAGTATTATGGAAAGATTCGGTTTATCTCTTCTATGTACTCCATCCAAGCTTTGAAAACCTGTCTGGGGTCGAACGAGTAATGAATTTCGAAAAAACAATTTCGTTCTCATAAGGGGTCGAACGTGGGCCCATCGCAATGCTATAACCAAATGCGCCACCAATTTATTAGAGTTTGAAAAATCCGGCATTGTTATTATATAATTTTTAATAATCTGACAATGAAACAACAAAATTAGGAGGGAATCATTTGATTTTAAAATAAAATATCATATAATAAATATATAAATCAATATTTATACTTTGATCTCTCACTGTGTGAATGTAACAATTATCAAGTCGTTTTTAATGTTTCTCTTAAATTTTTTAACTTTCAAATATTCTTAAGAGCATTACTTGGTTTAGTACGAATATCAATGAGTTTAATAGGACAAAAATTTGTATTTTATCGTCTCACTCATTAGAAATTAGTTATTTGAGTTTCATTTTAAATAATAAATAAATTTTAATGAATGAAAAAAGATAAACATCAGTTTTAATTTAATAAATTGATTTTTTTCTCAATTTTCGTGTTGATTTGTTCACAATTCTTCTGTATAAAACATGGTCGATAACCATTATTAAACTCTAAACACTCGCCCATGTCTCACTTGTTTTTAAACATAACTATAATAAATGAATTTGTGCTATTTCGATGATTAAATCATTATATTTAACTAATAAATAACCAATTCCGTAACACAAGTTCCAATTTATAATACCCCTAATAATCCAGTTGCCATAAAAATGGTCCACTTCAGGGTGGTCGAAAATAAAATTTTTAAAATCCATTTAAATAAATTCTGCTTTTGAAACTTTTATTGCGGAAATCTAATTAAATGACTGTTCTTCGGAGCGATGGAATGAGGTGGAGGTGGTGGTGGTGATCGGGAGGAGAAGTAGAGGGATTGGTTAGAATCGAATCGAAAAATCAATAGAATCGAATTCCAATGAATTTTGCATAATCTTATAAAAGTCAATAAAACGGTTTGAATATCGAACTGGATTCGCAAAAGTTATGGAGCGTAACAAATCATTCCGTTTGAATGAGAGCGAAATGCGCTCTCAATTCAATAAATAATTGAATATTTAATAAATACAAAAAAAAACGAACGAAAGAGGAGGATAATATTAATAATAGCATTATATTACAAGCGATAGATGAACGGCAAAACAAGAAATCATTACAAGCAATACGCGCGCATGCAAAATGATTTGCAATAAATGGGGTGAAAGGAAGTGCTTCGTGCGATTTATTTATTTGCTTAAATTATACTCGCTCTTTGTGCTTTTATCGATGTCAGACTTGTATTAATACCGTTTCTGGGTGATTAGAAAATTAATTGCTTTCCTAACTGAATCAAAATATTCAAATTACAGCGCACAATGGCGAAATGGAATAATAAAAATAATAAATACTTGAAATGAATGAGAGTAGGAGAAAAAGAGAAGCTTTCTCGATTTTATTATTTATTCATAAACAGTCATCGTAGCAAGCAGCGACGGTTTTTGTATTCATTTGACCAATTGGATAAAAGGTAACGCCTTTGACCCAATCATTTGCGCATTATTGCTCTTAAATTCACTGGAATCGACGACGGCGTTTTATGCCAATTATTATTTCATCTTTCAGGGTTGTTGGTAGGAGGGTGGAAAGCAAGAGCTTAAATGACAAGCTTTTTGCTCTATGGATTGAAATGAATAAAATGAAGAGAGAAAAGGGGGAATTTTATTATGAGAGAGAGTAAAATTGGGAGAGAGACAACAAGCTACTGAGATTTAAAACTAAATAGAAAGTCAGTTTATTATTTACATTTTATATAGATTTACTAACTAAATACACCTATTATTTGATAACAGGGCAGAGTGATTCCGGTGAATTTCAGTGAATTAAGGCTGGCAAAAATTTGGCACAAACACGCAGCCAATCGGATTACGATCCAATTTGCATAATTTATCCGCTTTCGAGCCGCGATTTAGGCTAATTATCATTTAAAAAGTAATTATCTGGCAGCAGAGGACACATCCATTGTGAAATTAATTGGGCACAGGTATCAATTTCCGGGCCTAATTATTATTGTCCCTCGACACCCCAATAAATAAATAAATATCCTCTCAGAAAGAGGACCTATTTAAGGACAGAAATCGTCCCTCCTAATGCGAGACGTGACTGAATAACAGCCATTTAACTCTCTAAATGAACATCCGCATCCATTGTCCTCTGAAATGCGGCTCTGTTGTGTTGTTCGGCCGAGAAGAAAAGATCGATCTGGTTTTAATAGGGGAACGTCAATAGCGGCACAAAATTACTGACAAATTGACGGGGACGAACGAGACGATCGCTCAGATTCGTAAACAACAATACACAAATGACACCCTTAATCAAAAGCCAACACCTCAGCATCGTTCGTTCAGAGGAGGAAGAGAGACAGAGATAGAGAACGAGGGATGAATTTCAAGGGAAATTATTAAGTGATTTCGGAAATAATATCACACAAATTTAATCCACAATTAATTTATTATTTTTTCACGGTTTTTATGTTTAGGGACGTTTTAATAAAGTGTCCAAATTTAATATATTGTTTACGTTGTACAATTTTAGAAAATAACTCGATTTATTTATATTATTATAAAGTTTTTTAATATTGATACACGATTATAATTTTTTTATGTTACATGTTCTATGAGAAATCTTTAATAAGATCGAATTAAATAAAATTTCAATCGATGCTTAGGATGTCTCCCTTATCCTGTTATATGGATATTTCACGTTTCGGGTAAAAGTACATATGTTTTTAATTTAAATATTGAAATTATAATTATTTTTAATAAAATATTATATTTTTAAAAAACATTAAATTTTGATAAAAAAAAGTTTAATCTTTAAAAATATCATAAAATTAAAAACAGTCATTAGTTTTTTTTTTGAAAAAAAATTTGAACTATATATTGATCATTATTAATAGTTTACTTAACAATAGGTAATAAAGTACTTCGGCAATCGAGTGAAAAATAGTCGCCTGGGTACAACAAAGACGATAATGGATCAAGAGTGTCAAAGGAACTTTGCACTACAAGCTTGCATACTGCGTTTTGTGTAATTCCTTAACATAACAGTAATAACAAAAAAAGCAAATTTGATTCCAAAATTCTAATATGCACTACAATTTTTTTGAAATAAAATAAAATATCCTTAAATATTAAATTTATTTATTTTTATTTTCAAAATTTTCAAAAATATTGTATAATCAACGATAATTAAAAATAATTTACAACTTCATAATAAATCCATTTAATTATTTTTTAAAAGAGTAAGAAAACTAACAAAATATGATCAAGATATAAAAAGTCCGAAATTACTTAATACCTGTTACCCTAAATACCGAACACAGTCTCTCAAATTCTCTCTCTCACAGAAATTGTTGTTGTGGTTGTGTGGACTCGGAGGCGTGGCCAAATTAAAAAATGGAGTAAGTACGAAAACATTTTCCCCTTTTTTTCCCGTATTACAAATCGCAATTTTAACTGACTTCTCAATCCACAGAAAAGGTGGCATTATTATTGAAATAGCCCGTGAAAATAATTGTAGATTAGGAGCGCGACGGCACCAAAAAATATTTTACAGAGTTCCGGAACAGTCATCATCAAGCGTTAGTCGGAGGGCAATCATTAACACACAGCACAACAGAGAAGAAACGAATCGAAGTAGTCTTTTCATCTCGTCGTCTCGAAGCAAAGCAAAGGAGAGAATCCGGTTTTATTGTCCATTCGTCAACAAAAGTTAAAAGGGAAATAATACAGTCATTTCGGTGCGGGACGTTTAACCGTAGAGACATAGAGTACCATAAAACGGGAGAACAGTATTTTCGGTTTTTCGGAATTGAATTTAAAGTGAATTTTGGTGATTTTGTGAAAAATTGAAAGAGAGAGTTTTAAGTTTTTGTTTTAAACAGTGTTGCTTTGTGAGTTTTAAAAAGCCTCAATCTGGGTAGTCCATATATAACGTCATCGGGCTGTGAAAGCCCGAAAGTGGGTTCATTCCTTGGTGCCAGTTCCACGCCGTCGCTCTTCCAGAATCCCTTTTCCTATCCGCAAAACCACCACTATATCGGCCACTACGGGCAGAATTCGTCGCTGAATCTGGCCGCCGCGTTCAGAAGTCCGTCCAACTTCCTCAACTACCAGTTTGGATCCAATTTTGGGAAAGACAATTGCCCGGAAAGTGGAATTTCAACGGATTATCCTCAGAATCACCAGTTTCGCGAGAACAGTCCAATAAACCTGTTTTTGGGCGCGAATTGTGAGACCAGTGATCCGAGTGGCTGCAGGAATAGTGATGCAAACTGTGATAGTGGTGATAACAATCGGGTGAACGGTGATAATGACGAGGAGAACGATGAAGATGATGAGAATGATGAGGAAGAGCGAGATGAGTGCATAAATATAGACGATTCTGGAGTTCATTCAAATTCTGACCAGAATTCCGCGAATAATAGACTGAACAAGAGTGCAACAGATAGTTTAGTAGACCGTGATCCAACAAACCTGGCCAGTGTAACCAACCAGTATCATTTTGACCAGGAGAAAGACTATCTAAACAAGACTTTGAGTGGAAATTGTGAAAGTGTTCGGTGTAATTTAAGTGCTGAGAACAGTCCCATTCGTAATTACAGTCCCGTGAATCTGAACCACAGTTCTCGGTCCTACTTCAGTCAGAAGAGTGAAAACGGATTCTTGAGTCCAGTCCGAAACGACAGCGTTGGATCGCAGAGTCCGGAGAATTTATCGGCTTCGAATCGCCTTTTGGACTTTTCCAGTCACCATTCGCATCCAGGCAAGGACATGTTGGAGCATAAGTTGCCTCTCAGCTTCCTCGGGCCTCCCCTGGCCGCCCTCCACTCCATGACAGAGATGAAGTCCTCAATGGGGGGAGATAGTAACAATAATAATACCGTCGGACAGACAATCTCTAGCCCGAATTCGGGACCCCAACAAACGACACACGGCTCCAATGGCGCTCATAACGCCCCTAATCCACACGGCATCGACACCATCCTCTCCAGACCGCCGCCGGTCACCACAGCCGCCGGCCTCAGCGCTCTCACAGGAGGTGGGTTTCATGCCTCAGACTACAACAGTAAGACAGTTTCAGTTTCTTTTATTTCGCTTTTTATTGATTTCGGTCTTTATTATCTCGGTGATTTGGTGGAAAATCAGTCAATTAGGTGCTTAGTGGGGGTTCTGAAGGGTGATGAGATTTGTTAAAGTGGTATCTTAGTAAATTATGGGATTTGATTTAATAATTGAACATTTTTTAACTTGCCTCTTTTAAAAATATAACCTGATTTTTGGGAGACTTTATTTTTATTTTCAAGTATTTTATATTCAAATTAATTCAAATTAATTAAAATTACAGCTCTTTTGCAATTGCTGCATTAATATTTGTTTGTATTATATATTGTTTGGGTCTACATTTGAATTGTATAATGTACAAGATTGTTCAAGAATTAGTTTTTGAATGAGTCTATAAATACAAGAACCCTATTAAACGTTTTGCAATTCTGTATTTAAAGTGTCACATTTTTTCACGAATCACAGTACGTAAAATTCTTGTTTACAAAAGGTATGAAAAAAGTCAAAATAGTGAAAAAAGTAAAAATTACTCATAATAAAAAAACCTTATGTTCACACATTTCCAACATAAATAACTATTTGGAAATCAATTCAAAAACAAATTACAAGTATTTCATAAAAAATAAAATTTCATAATGAAATATGTTCATATCATTTAAAACTATTTACATATTAAATGACTAATAATACACTGAAAACAAATTGTCAATTAAAAGTCAAAACTCTATGGTTAAGATTAGATTGAGACTCCCCATGCATCTTACAGGAATTGAAAGGAAGAAAATATTGAAAACTATTTATCCAATTCTTCCAAATTATTATTTATTTCAAATATAAAATTTTATACACTCTCTTTTAATAAATTTCTCTACCCTTTTGTTTGAGTACTATACTTATTCAAAATTATGAAAAAATTGAAAAAAAGAAAATCAATTTTAATTACACATTTCAATAAATAATTACATTTGTTTAGTACTTCTTAGTTTTGGATTTTATTAGATTAAGCTGTATTTTATTTTACGCTTTCGAATTATTGTCTAATTTATTCTATGATTACCTGTAATATATTTAATAAACATCAAAATAATTAATTAATTTTTTATTACTTTGATATGTTTTTGTAACATTTGATTTAAAATAAACATAAAATATTTTCATAATTTTATAAGAGTTCAATTCTACATAGCGACAAAAAGAAATTCTTAATCAAGAGACAAAACTTTACTCATTTCAAAAATTTATTGTAAAAAAGTCTTAGTTTTGGACTCATGCCGATATAAAACCAAATAATAATATAAACAATATTAATTCATTTTGAAAACTCACTGCGGCTCGAATTTGAACAATTTTTTTCATTTAAAACCAGATGACTTTACACCCTTGTAGAACAGTTATTTACTACGTTTTTATTTTCATTTGTATGTTAATGAAACGAGTTGTAGAAATTTAGCATAAGTGTAAAAAATATTTTAAATTATAATACAAATTAGTGACAAATTTTTATTTTGTCATTTTCGTTTCTATTAAAAATATCTAAGTAAGATAAACTTATAAATCATTTTATTCAAATATTGAACTAATCTAATATTTTATTCCAATAATTCATTTATAAATTTGATACCATAATCCTAATAATTTTATTGAATTCATTCAATTCCTTTTTCCGTTTCAATTCAATTTTTCTATGGCAGAAAGATCAACAACAATGACATTAAGTGATTAATCTTTATTGAGACATTAAATCGGTTTATTGTGTTCTCGTTCCAGGTGCAATGCCTAGATTTTCGATAGCTGCTGCGGCGGCGGGGATGGCCCAGTACCTGCAGCAGAGCCAGCAGCAGGGCGGTCCCTTGAAGAGTCACAGTGGTCCCCTGGTGGACAGGTCGCACTTGTACTGGCCAGGGCTGCAGGGATTAGTGGCGAACCCGATGGCGTGGAGAGACCGACTAGCAGGATCAAGTAAGTGTTGAAATGAGGACCATTTCGTCACCCATTTCAATTTCATTCCGTTTTATTTCACTTTATTTCGTCCCGTTGTGTTCTGCCTTAAATGAAGGCCCTTCCCTCCCTCACTCCCCGTGCCATATGTCGCCCCACAATTTCCATTTTAATTTGGCGAATTTGAATGACACGACACCACCGCCAAAGCCGTTATTATCGCAATAAAAATTACGACAAGAGTGCCAGTTTATTAGTATTGTCGTGATTATCAATGGCATAATAAATTAATTACAGTCGACATACATATGATTACCGCGATTAAACCGAGTTCGCTCGCGGGCGATGAGCAAGTGCTTCTAATCAATGCGAAATTAAGGATTTGGATTCAGGATGGGGGGTTTTGATTGCCATGACGCGCGATAGAGGGGGGAACAATACGGCTCTCGAGGTGTGTAATTGAGTTGTTTCGGCATTCATTAACAGGTGTGGAGCGGAATACTAATAAAACATGAATTTCAATGCGAAAATTGAAATCATAGAATTGGATTTTATTAGTGCTTTTTGGAACAATTTAGACGTTTATTGTTGTGTTGCTCATTGTAATATTTTTGGGTTTTAAATAAATTTGGATTAGTATTAGGATAGTGTAATTTTGGCGGAGTTTTGAAATATTAATTAAATGATTTTTGTATCAATTTATAAACGAGTAATAATTAAATTACCATAATTGCAGCTATAATTCTACATGAAACACTTAGTTGTTTTTAATTCAATTTTTAGAAAAATTTTAACTTAAGGATGATCCTCAAGAAAATCTTATTACTGCTATTTTTTATTGATAGGATAGAGTTCAAACAGTATTTAAAAAAATAAAATTGCAATTTGAAAATCAATCTAACTTTAAAAACTCCTCTCTGAAAAAATAACTGGTAGATTTCTCGATCGTTTTCAATAAGTATTAATATATAATTAGATGTAATTCCGTTTGGTAAAACCCTTATTTTGAGAGTCTTGTTCTATTAAAGCATTTGTGTCAAGAAGTCATAAAAATTTTCACTTAACTGCTAAAGTACTTGAACAATTCCAACAATTTCCCAAACTAATATTAATTCATCTTTTAATAAATGTTTATTTATAAATGTTAATAAATCTACTTAATCATTTTTCGTACAATATATTTACATTTATTTATACAATTCTATTGAAAAATGTTCACATTTTAATAGCCAATGCTTCCTCTATAAAGTGCTTCATAAATACACTGTTTAGTAATACATTATTTAATACCCGCAAACAAACATAAATGGTGTAAATAAAGTACACAAAATTAGTACTTTGTACGAAAGTTCAATTACTATAAAATATAGTATTTGATCTTAGTAGCATAGAAGGAAAATATATATTGACATTTTTTTGGTACTTTAATAAAGTAGGCTTTGTATTGTTAATCAATTTGATTTTCTTCCAATTAAATGATCAAAAGTAAAATTTTTCTTAAATGTTGGTTCTGGTTTCCAAATATGATTCTGAATGCTATCAGGGCTATATCAGCGATACAGTGCAATATAAAAGATTGTCGTGATGTAAAAAACTGTAAATAAAACTGGCTGGAAAAGCACATAATTAAACACTCGCATCCTTTAGAAAACTCATTGAAATCGTTTTCTTGAATTCTACTCGTGTTTAATTATGGTTCATTTTTCTCACACGATTTTTAAATAACTACTAAGCCCTTGTTTCTGTGGCAAAAAACCTTTCAATAAATTCGGTCTGTATAGAATCATCAGTTCTTGGTGCTAATCACATCATAACAAATAATGAATTAAAAAAACATTAATTAAATTGTGAATTGGGAAAGATTGACAAATGAATAGATATGGCATTTGTTAACTTTGATTACGTACTTGTAAAACCAATTGGTTAGACCTAGACCGTTTACGGTTGTTGAGTCGTAGAAGAAAACAGAGCTTCCCTTGTTTTATTTATTTTTAAGCAATATAATTCGAAAAAGACAGGGTTGAAATGTTTTTTTTAATGCTAAAAAATGTGACATTTTGTTAAATTTCATTTCAAAGAATGAAGTTAGTTGATTCGGAAAAGGTATGATTATATTAAAATATTTATTTGATAATTTTACCTTATCAAACCTTAATCAATCGAAAAAAACATAGATTAAAAGTTTTTTATTAAAAAAAATTAACAATAACACTTATAATTTCAAATGTTTACAATAACTACACTACGATGTTTTAATTTGAAGAATTGCTCTATTTGGTGATTTTACTATATATTCTTTTGTCATAAATTTTAATTTAAACTGTTATTGTGAAATCCCAATAATATCGAAATAAAATCAATAAAGTGAATTACGTACAGTACTTGAATCAATTTTAACTCCAAATGAAGTGACTCGAATTAGGAATGCTTAAATTGGATTTCCCCCCGAAAAAAGAGTGTTTTATTTCTATATGACCGCAATTGCAAGTAATAAAGTGCGGTTTTATGGTATACAGGATAACGAATTGCTAACAAGTTATTGATCGATTGGCAAATATTTGTGCAGAATCGTTGCAATAAGCTCAAACTCATATAAACTTGGTACAATGACGCCAATGATGGGCCCAATAATTATTAAATTGTGCGACAGATGTTATGATTGTTATGCTCCAATTTCGACAAGCACTAATTAAAGCGGAAAATAATCATGTTGTAAATTGTGTGCGTGTGTTTGTTCATTTCTTATCGTAAACACGCTCATTACACGCCTGATTGCGGCAGTCAGGTTGATTGAGGAATAGATTGGAGCGGAGTGGAACAAGTGTCCAACCGCATCACGTCCCTCTGCCATTAGTTATCCGGATTTTCGCCAAACGTATTGTTTTGACTGGCCTCTTTTGAGATTTTTCCCTAGACTTTTCTTATTTTTAACGTCCAGACATTATGTAAATATCCGAGATTTATTTGGGCTGGTCAAATGTTTTTAAAATCAATCAAAAATAACCCATGCTTGACCAAAATAGATTTTATTGGTTTAAATGGGGCCTTTGTTAGTTTTATCAGGATGTAGATTATATCTATTTTTAAAGTATTAATGGATATTTTCTGTCGATAGTGTTATAATTAAAAAAATCATTATGGTTAGTTTTTAACTTTAAAAAATTACAAACAGATTAGATGATAATATCCAAAACTAGAGTAATATAATTTTTAAAGTTATGGAGGCTTTTGTCTTTTAAATAAAAATAAATTAGAACCTTAAAAACGACAAATTAAATTTTTTGTTCCTACTGATGTTGGGTTTTCTAAATAGAATTTTTTTTTATTTTTTTTATTGATTTCTCAGACCAATTTGCACATTTGCACAATTATGATCGGAAATAACTTCAAGATTTTTTATCTTTATTTTTATTAAACTTGATCTTTTATGTGGTCCCAAAAGTGTTAAATTATGATAATAAAAAATGCCTTAACCCTGGGAATTTAGTTAGAATATTTGTATTAAATTTTATCAATTTTAATGCTTTGATAAAAGTTCATTTTTATTGAAAAATTATAATTTAATTTTTTGTTTCAAATAATTTCTTTAATCGTGATTCGATTTTTTTAATCCAAATTTAACTACAAAAGTCAACATTAATTTTCATTGAGTTTATGAATGTCACAAAAAAAGAACCAATTTTAGTTCTTGAATTCAAATCAACAATATATAAAAGGCTAAAATAATCCATCAATTTCAGATGAATCATTTTTATGTTTCGCCTTATTTTGGATATGAGTTGTTAGGTTTTTAATATTGGCATATTATAGGTTTTCTATGAATAAAATCATTTTAACAAGATACACGACAACGTATCACTGGAGGTGGACTGCCATTCACTCCTCCTTTTATATCGCCCTAGCTATCCCTGCCTATCACAATTTCCGGCTTTTATTTAATTGTTGCTATCAATAAAGTATTTCAATCTAAAGATTCTCTCTGATAAGAAATAGGATGGTGATAAAAGTGTTTATTGAATCCACCATTCCGTACAACACGCCAGGACAGTATAGGTCTGGACACTTTAAAGGAGGGGTTTGTTGTTAGTCATATGTAAGTTAGTTTGAGTTGATAGCTAATTTTAAATTATAAAAATCATGTAAAAATGTTGTGAAAGTCTTGTGTCCATGCACTGATGGCCTTTTCTTTAAATTAGAATATAAACTCCAGTTTAAAAAAATTCTCTTAAATTTACAATAATTGCCGATCGCTTAGAGACGACTATTTTATTTTTGAAAACAATTATAATACCTGTTGAGTTTAAAATATTTGGTATTTTTTGTGAACAAATGAGAAATTTTGCTTTTTAGGTGAATTATTTTTTTTTAAATTAAGAAGTACTATCCTTAGTCGTGCCATTATATTTGTACTCTTAATACCTTCACTTCTCACATTCAAATATTGGAAGAGTATTTTATAAAATTTAAATTATTTTATTCAAATTAAGTATGTTTTTTTCATGAATTTATTTTTACAAAGAAAATTGGTTATTTTTCTATTAGTAATCTTAATTAATGATTTTACTGGGATGTAAATGTGTAAACATAAAAATCACTTAAAAACTTTATCTAAAATCCATTTAATGAAAAAGCTTCATGAAGATTCTTGGAATCATAAATCTGTTTGACCTCATTATTCTTTGTGGAAAGGAGAGAGAGAAAGTCCATCCAAGACTGTGTGTGGTTTGGGAGGAACATCTTGCACATTTGCTGGTTAATGGCTGATGGGGATGATGATGAGAAAAAATAGGAAAATGATAATGAAATAATTCTATAATTTAGTAATAATTTCCATTATATTGATAATAATAATGATTATAGTACTAAATGGAATCTTCTTTTAACATGGAATGGAAACAATAATAATATAATTGAAGGAGCACAGCACATCCCTGTATAATGTTACACAAGGCAAGGAGTGGTAATTTTCATCATAATTATTTGCTCGGGCTATGGAGAACAATCTTCTCTCTTGTTTAATTTCCATCTTTATAACGAAATCATTATGAGGCGGAAAATTTGTTGTTCCCTTCAAGGGAAATTTCTTCATTTTCGGTGGCGAAAGATGGGAGAGGATGTGGATGAAGAAGGCCTTGGCACACAACAAAGTGTGTGTATTTTGCCGGGTTTTGTGCTGAAAAACATTGAGAGGAACGAGCGTCATGTGCTGTTAATGATATTAAAAATAATAACAGATAATGACGTTCGTTATGTGAATATTGTTTTTATCATTCGAATTAAATCGTCGAGAAATATTGTTGAAGGCAAAGTGGAGGGATTTTTATACTTGAATTTGAATAAACTTTATTGAACGACTTTAATCAGAAGAAGTGATTTTTAAAAATCGGTTTAATGGATTGATTTAAAAGACAGCTATATTTAAAATTGTACTGAATTTTTTGACTTTCTTTTTTTTCCTTTTCCATCCTAACCATGGGACATAGGGCACTTTCAAAGCAAGCTTTGTCTGTGTTTCGTTAATCATTGTTAATTGGATTGAGTGATTAGCTTCCTGCCAATTGTCTGGTATTGTTTCCCATCGAAAACTGGTTTTTGTGTACTATTTTTCTATGAGATAGTGTACCATTCTCTTCCACAATTAAATAGTTCATTCAATAGATTGGAACACGACGAGGAAAGTTTGAGATAGGGAAATTTTTAAAATACAGAATTGTAAACGAAAGTATACGAATAGGACAAGCGCGCTACCAATTCAACCACAGAGGCTATAAAGATAAAATAATAATTTAAAACAAAAGATAAATGTTCTTTTAAGCATTTTTATAGTGGAAATTAATTTATATAATTTTATACTTAATCTTTATATAATAAAAATAGTGTCCCAAAATTAACTCAACNTACGAATAGGACAAGCGCGCTACCAATTCAACCACAGAGGCTATAAAGATAAAATAATAATTTAAAACAAAAGATAAATGTTCTTTTAAGCATTTTTATAGTGGAAATTAATTTATATAATTTTATACTTAATCTTTATATAATAAAAATAGTGTCCCAAAATTAACTCAACTTATGAATTAATTGCAAAAGAAATATTTAAATTCAAAGATATGAATTTATTAAGTGAATCTAAAATTGCATTAGTTAGGGTTTTGTATGATATAAACATAGGACAAATATCCCCCGGTTGCAGGATGAACGTTTTAAAGACTAATTGGTACATGATAACGTCAGGAATTTCACATTAAAGGTATTAAATTAATTGCAAATCATCTTATCCAATACATAGTTTCAGTGAAATAATATATGAAGGGGTAAGATTTCAAGACAAGGATGTTTAATTATGATCAATTCTTAGAGATATAATACGGTCGCGATACGTGGTCATTTTTATAGCTTGTTATATCTCTTGTTTTTAAATATATGTCGTCACATTAATAGTTGCAATTTTTGCCTTAAGAATTCAATAATTTTTGCCAAGGAGCGCAATAAATTTTTTTAAACAGTTTCACGAGTCCTATTTTCGAGAAAAACGTGCAGCCGTTATACACAAAACTGCATTAAACAAACACTTTAATGATGAAGATTACCTAACGTATTCATAAAATTTCCTTAACTCAATGTAACAACTCTGCTAAAGAACCTAGTTTCTCAGGTGAAAATGGGCTTCAATATTAACGACGATTATTGTTCGAATTAGGCTTGAAAATTTTCTTAAAATATCCTCCAATGTGTTATTCAAAGAATTTCTATGAATTGGATATTATAGAACTAAATTTATTAATGGCTATGTCAAAGTCATTTATGTGTAATAATATATCTTATTGTTATTAATTTTATAGAATATTATAATTAATAAAGAAAGGCTGCTTTAAACTGTCTTTGACAGAACAAATTTTTGTAGAATAATATTAATTTTCACATTAATGAATAAAAATTCATTAAAAGAACGGATGGCATTTCTTTCGCTTTAACATAGCTTGGAAAAAGTACTGTTTAATTTTTTATTTGAATACTTTAAACAAAAAAATCCCTGAATTAATTTTGGATTTTAATATTTATTTAAAAAATCGCAACCCAATTGACCTTCTTTGACGTAATTATACAGATTTTCTGTTTTTTCTTTCTTTTTTCAATTTTAAAATCCAATGAGAAATGAAACATGTGTAAAACAAATCAAATTATTCAATCTAATTGAACGATTGATCATTGTTTGTTTTCTTTTCTGGTCGGTCAAAATCAATCGAAAATTCAGTCTAATTTGAAGCACTTGTAAAAACAACCTTGTTTATTTATTTGTGCTGCATAATCGATCGGAATTGGATTGTCATAATCAATTGGAATTGGGGGAGAGGGAGCGAGGGCTCAATATCAAACGACCCTATTTCTCAATTCCCTGGAAATCATTATCGTTTTATCAATTGTCACATAATAAACAACAAATAAACATTGAACAATTTCTAATAACAAATTGTAAAAGCAGACAATCCAAAAGTAATAATTTCATTCAAAATAAACTCTAATATACTCGTTTCGGAGCTACTCGATGGTTTGCAGAAAATTATTGAAATTGAAATAGTTTATTTTTTGCAGACTTTTTTTTAGACAAGAGATTTTAATTTTTTACCTATTTCTTTAATAAGATAAATTTTAACCATCATTTTCCATGACACCAAAATGGGCAATAAATGTTTAAATTTCCACGCAAATATCAAGTTTTCCAATGAAATTTTAAAACATGGTTGGCCTTTGATATTTCGCAAAAACAAAATATTAATTAAATTATTGTGAAATCCCTGTGGATTTTATCGCGTTATTAATTTGTTCAATTAAATATTCAGTGGCAGTGGAATTTGGTGGCTGTAGAGCAGAGCAGCACCCCTTTGACTCAATTTGGGCGAATAAAATTCCTTCATTATTTCTCTCCAGTTGATTACAATAAGGATAAAATAATAATAATGGCGGTATTGTGCGGTAAGGAAATGATTATTATGAGGCCGGAATCCGTTTCCAAATTGAATATTCACCCTTTTGGGTTAGTGTGTAGTATAAGATGGGAAGGGGTTGATAAATAATTGGGCCAAACAATTCAGAAACGAATTAAAGAATGGACCTTCTCTGCATTCATCTCTTTCGCACATTCTATAGAAGCCGTGGCCAACTTGGATTTTAATTGGTCATCAACGTCGTGTGATATAAATACTTATGGGCCCTATTAAGAGGGTTAAATAAGGGATGTGGCTGAAAGTGTGGTATAAATCATGGGACCTAATTGTTATGGACGAAAGGGATGAAAAATCGAAATTAACTTTTCCAGGTAGCTCGGAATCTAGTAATCGCCCCTCTCAATTGAATGGTCTCAATCATAGTAGGCCACCTCACTCCATCATCGTCGTCGCCGCTTGCTACTCTTCATCTCCATTAATAATTTTAACAATCTGATAAAATATTATTAAAGTTTTAGGGGCCATAAAATTATGATTAATTTAAATTCGGGATCAATTAATTTATTTAATCGCTCCCCTATTAAATACAGTCCTCGTCCTTTCCGCAGTCCCTTTCCTCTCGTCTTCTTTTCTCCGATACTAATTGATATAAATGTGTGTTTGTGTGTATATTTTGCCCCAATATTTATGTTATCTTCTTTATTTCTTTCCAATTGGCCATTTAATTTGATGAGTTTAATGGCCAGTTTTATGGGCGCTTCTGTCCAAATAAAGTATCCTTAATTAAAGATAAATAAAATTTAGTTTATCCTTTTATACGGCTCATTTATTTGGCTACCGGTCTTTTAACGGTTTATTATTGAATTCGACGCCACACGTCCCTGTGATAAATGGATGGGGAATAAATCAAGGCAATTGATAACGGGAATAAATCGGGACTGACAGCGACAACGCGGAATAATAATTCAAAACGAGAGAGATTGCGAGCCTGTTTACATTTCTCATCAAATAATATGATTTTGTAAAGGAAATTTTGAGGAAATAGGGTTGTTTGATGTCTTTTACAGTAGTCAAATTAAAAAATACACAATATATGAAATATTCAACTCAAAGAATGTTAATTAATGTGATAAAATGATGATTATTTTAACATGAAATTAATGACAGAAAATTATTCGTTAGTAAGTAAATATAAAACTTTTCTCATTGTGGTCATTAATATTAATACTTTAAAAGACAAGCCTTATGTACAAACTGTCAATCTTTTTTGAAAGATGTCAAATTAATGTCATTTTATTTACACAAATTTCAATTATTTTATTTATTCCCTAGTTCATTACTTTCTCTTTGTACACATAAAATTGGTATTTATTGGTTATTACTACCTACTCGTATATCATTTAAATGGTAAATAATTTAAATCTTCAGTTTTTATTTTAAAAAATTTGGTAAAATATTGGCTATAAATAATTTTAAAATTAACTTTTCAAAATCATAAGCAATAATGTCATTTTGTAGTATTTTTCAAATGCATTTTATATAAAATGTTATGCAGTTATTAACTTGAGGATGAATTCGTAAAACAAAATATCATAAAAGTCACGTATTGCTGTTGTATTTTTAAAATAACTTTTGTTTTTTTTTGTTTAATTTGAATAATAAAATTTATATCTTTTATTAAGGAATTGAGTTCCTTTAAAATATCCTTAAAGCAAATATCAACCCTAGTGGTAAAATAATAATTCCGGTATGATTTGATGCTAAAGATTTTGGGAGCAGCAGAAGAAGAAACAACAAGGCTTTAGAAACTCTCTATAGTCGACACGTCATTCAGTGAATTTATGCGCATAAATTTGCCTCAGAAATTTCACTCTCGAGCACGGAAATAATCAGAGAAGCCGACCCGTTTCCCACCACTTTTGATTATCTCTCTTCATTTCATTCCTCTTTTGGTAGGAACAACAGCAAAATGCCAAAAGAGATGGGAGGTGGCGGTGGTGGGTGTTTTGTTTTTGAAACATGAGAAATTCCAATTCAAAAGCTACTGCGTTTGTTAACAAACACGAGGCTGACTCCATTTGCTTTCCCCCCTTCTGAAACAAAACAATCCAACAATATGATAACTACAATTAAACAAGGCATTTACAAGGTTTTATGTAATTCAACAAATTAAACCGCATTTTAATTACACTTGCCCCAATTACGAGTATATACACTATCGCAAAATGAGGAGGATGACGACGCCATTGTGCAGAGGGATTTTTCATTTTCCGTACATTTATTATGTCACTAATATGATATGCGAAACGGAGCAGGCTGCTAATAATAATAATGATCATTATTTTAATGGAAAATACTGTCTCTATATTTCTGCTGTAGTGGAAAAGATGACAAGGGAAAGGGGATGTTTAAATCTGCTGATGGAATGAACGATACCAAGAGAGATTATTGCTGTTCCGATTTAATTAGGGGTACATTCAATTAAACCAAACTTTTACTGTTATCAACACCATGAGCCGATTTCACCAATCTGTATCTTTTATTCCATTCCATTTGATGACGACCAATTTTATATTAGTACCAAATTAGTCGCACGAAAACGTGATGAATTTATTAAGTAGCCTAATCCTGTTTTTCATACCAGTTCAATATTGTCTGTAATTTAATTGTTATGAGCGTTCAGTGATTTGTTTTTATGAAATCTAAATGATTACTTGGATTGAAATTAAATTAATCGGAAACATATTTTTTTAAATTGTAATTATCTTTAATTTAAATAAATATTAGACTATTTTATCCGTTTTATTTTATTAGTTTTGTTCAAAATTAAAAGAATATTTGTCTTAAAATTGATAACGATTCTAAAATAAGTAATGAAAAAATTATTTGTGCCACAAGGGTGAACAAATGTGGCGTAAAAAATAGAGCCGAAGGCGAGTTTTTAAAAAAGAAGCGCACATGATACTCAATGAAGAAAATTTTACTTTTCGAATTTTCGTTGGCAAAATTAAATTTTCTTAAAAATATTACGTTTTTATGGTTTGAAAACAAATTTCATAATCCATTTAAATTCTAAAATTAATTCAATTTTTTAAAAAGTTCTTCTACTACGTAGATATAAATAAATAAAAAAAACTATTGATTGAAAAGCATTCAGTTATTTATAGAGCTTCCGTGTGTTTAACAAATGAGCGTTTTGTTTATAAAACATGGTTCTTTTTTCTACAAAATATAATAAAAATGAGGTTTTCAATAGAAATATGAACCTTTTTTTGGAAATTTTTGGAGCTATAGACAGAAAAGAAAGAAGAAGTGAAATAAACTATTATATATTTCCCTGTTTATTCAAAATAATTGGCTCATAATACACAAAACGTGTGAAAGTCGACAACGAAAACGACTGTAATTATTTCGCAAATCGGGCGAATGTTTGAATGTTTGGGCGAAAAATATTGGAATTTAACAAACACGAGAGAGAATTGGGGAATCCTGCTGGCTTGAGTCAATCGGTCGTATCTCTTTGTTTGCGATGCGGAGGAATAATAGTATGGCCCAGGGATGGGAATACAAAGGACATTGGCACTTGTGAATGGAAATGGATATGGTTAAAAATAAATAAATTGGTATTATGTCGCAATATTGTTTTCCAATATTTCCTCTCTTTCTCCTCGCTTTGCCGCCACTTTCTTCCTGGCTATATTTATTCAATTCAGTGGTGATTATTATTATTTTGGATATTCTATTGGATACATTCCGGATATTGATTGTTGTGCCATTCCGGAGGAGAATCGAGTTGAAGAGAGAACGAGATGGAGGGAAAAAGTTATTGGTTTTTAAGTATATTTCCCACTTTATTATTTTCTGTCTATTCATGTGAGCTGTGTCGCCTTATTTATTTGGGATCCTCCTGGCTCTGTGCGATTCTATGTGCCATTGTCCAATTATTATTACCCAATAATAGAAAAAAAGAGGAGAAAAAAAGAAAATACGGAAACGGATTTTAGATAATGGAATTTTGTTTTTTGAAATTGACTTTGGCTCATCTTTTGAGGATTAGTAGGCCGGTACAGCGGTTCACACAATTAGCCTCTCCTCACTGGCCCATTGTCGTTAGCCCATTTGGCAATTGAGACAGAGAATTGGTTCCCAGATTCAGACCCAATCTTGGATGATAAATCTATTTTAATCATAATAAAATAGGAAAAAAAAACAAAATACAAACAGAAATAACCTGTTCAAAAGTCACTGAAAAAGCAGCCAACTACAATCTGTAAAATGACTGGTCCGTCGCGGATTGACAATGGATTCGGATGTGAATGAGCGTGGCATTAAAATTCTATCAATTATTATTACTCTCTGGACTGTTTGAAGACAGAAAAAAGATAAATGACAGAATGAGTTGATGAAATTTCGGGGTTTCTTTTAAAAACCTTAACAATAAAATGGACAAAGAGGCGCAAAGAAAAAGAGACCATCCAGAAGGAAACGCAAATGACTTATTGAGTGATTTCTTGAATTGGAAATTAATTAATTTTCAATTACCGCATCTTTTTAGTGTTCAATGTTTGAATAATTAGAGGCGTGAATCTTTGTGTCTGATCTTCTGAACACGAAAGTCGAGAGGAGCGCCGAAAATTCACATGTTCGGCGAAATCGTTTGATTTCTACAGTATTATTAAATTTATGTGGAGAGTCATTTCAGGGAACAGCCATTGAATTTGGCAGGTCAATTGGATGGACGGTTGGAAGCTGCCTATTGAAGTTAAGAGATCGCGTTTTTCGTTTCACACATTTTTGTTTGTTTAAATCATTTTAATGGTCATTAAACTGAGCAATAATTGAAGTAAGCGTTGCGGCGCAACTCGTCGCGGGAAAAATCCAAAATGGCGGCACGGTGGTGTTTTGTTTCTTGATTTGGATATTTCTCGTTTTTAAATATGGTGTGTTAATTTGTCGGAGATGGATAGAAATGGAGAAATATGGGATGGAATTAAATGCATCTCATTAAAATAATAACAACAATCAATGTTAAAATAACATGTTGTTAATAAACTCTTTCTCGTTTCTCGCTTTTAATGTAATCATCGTCTCGCTCTCTTCATTTTCTAATATATATAATTTTCAAGAGCTCTGAAAACTACCAGTTGTGATGATGAAAATATTATATTGCCGAGTAGTACAACAATTTGTCGGGAGAAAAGAAGACTCCAGACTGACGACGTATTTTATTCGAATAAAATTGGATGGTGGTGAATAATCGTAGAAGCCGTTGAAGAACACGACGACTACGCCTCTCATTCTCGATTCTCAAGTACATAGAGAACATATATATACTCGTATAGTAGATATTCTACATTATTTACATCAATCTGGTGAATATTCACCCTCGACAAGGGGTTTTATCTATTTGTTTTGCAAATAAAAAGGCAATTTCTGCTTGTCTCTCCCTGGTTTTAGAGACAATGACAATGATGATTGGGGAAATTGTTTCTCATTCGCTCTCATTTCAGTCGTTCTACTACGTTTAGAGTTGTGGCCATGAATCACGATTGGATGATTCGTAATTATATTGAAATTAATGAGTTGTGCTTGAGTTGAGAAAAGAAAAACTCGAAAAGGTAAATAAATATCAAGAGCAGCAGCAGCAGAAGAGACTAGAGACATTAAAGAAGCCGCGCCTTCTCTCCATCTCTCTTCTGCCATGTCATTGTTTCTGCACAATTTACCAGTAATTGAGTATCATTTCATTGAATTATTTACTTTTTTTGCTGTCTTTTACTCTTAACATTTACTTATCTTTTTCCTCGGTTCATTTCCAGTGGCTGGAAGTCTGTCCCAAGGCCATCAGCAGCATGACAAAGACGGCAAAAAGAAGCACACCCGGCCCACGTTCAGTGGACAGCAGATTTTTGCACTGGAAAAGACTTTTGAACAGACCAAGTATTTAGCTGGACCTGAGAGGGCGAAATTAGCGTACGCTTTAGGAATGACCGAATCACAAGTTAAGGTAAGTCGAGTTTCTTTTTTTTGGCAGACTGTTATACAGTTACTTAATTGGAATTGTTAGGAAATATGTAAGGTTTTTTTTCAATTTACTAAATAGGTCAGTTTTTTGTTCTCCGTAAATCTATTCATTGAATTGGATAGTTAGATTGATTTCATATTCTTTATTTATACTTATTTTTTTTATATAAAAGTTTAGAATCCAAATATGAATAAATAATTCTATTGTAGGGCTAATGAAATACCATTGTCTGATCGTAGCGTATGGGTTTAAGAGCGACAAGGCTTATCGAGCGTGTTTTATACAAGACTTTATGCAGTTGTGAACATAATTACATAAAAATCCATCACATAGGTTTAAAAAAATTAAATCAATCAGTTGTGTGATTAAAACATTTTTAATATTAATAAAAAATACTAGTGACCTAAAATTTTTGTTAAAGAACTAGTTAATTAAAAATCTTATTTACAGAACAAATAATTCTAAGTTAAAATTATTTTTATATTATTAAAATCAATTGAATAATTTAACAACCTTTTTTGGTGAATTAGAAATGGAATTTTTTTCATTAAATCATTTTCTATATCTAAAATACTCCTAAATGACCTTAACAATTACTAGATACTTCTACATTAATAACACTTTTTAAATGAAGCTTGGTAACACTCTTCAAATATTTACAATATATAAGATGTATTTCTACGTGATACATTTTCTATGAAAAAAACTGGCGTCAAAAATACTATTGAAAATTTATAATTATTTGTTTTCGTTCTTATTCCATTAATGTTGCACTCGTAAATTAACCTAAATCTGTCAAATTTTCTGTGTTTCCATTCTACAAAAATGTATGTGAGTAGTGTTGAACTTTAAGTAGTTTAATGATCTTTGCCGAAATTCACAAATTCTCACTTTCATAAACTAATCTACTTTATGGTCTGGTCTGGACTCTGGTATTAAAGAAACTCAATTATAAGACAGTATTTTCTTCGACATATTTTTGAATATGGTCACGTGTTATTTTTATATTTTAAATCATTTGAATTATGAAAATTTCCTTTTGTTTTGTGACAATATTGGATATCACATAAATTATGATTTTGTTGAAATTGGGAAAAAGTGCATATATTTCATGGCATTTAAAATTTTTAGTTTTGTTAAAGGACGGACTATTTGCCTCGTCGGCAGCGCCTTCTCGTGGAAACTTTTTTTTCTCGAAAAGTATGTTTTAAATGTCTTAAAACAAATACTCGTATAACTATTATCATATACGTTTCAAAATTAAAACGAAGTTATCAATAGTGTTTAAATTTTCTCAAAGTCTTTGTATTTATTTTTTATTTATTTTCGTATCAAGTAAAACTGCAAATTGAAACAATATTTCAATTTCTCGAAAAGGAATTAATGATCTTTATGAGCCATTAGTTCAGTATCATTGTCTTTATTTACAGCCCCAATTGAGCATGTTTGAAAAGACATAAAACAAAATTGCAATCGCCATGTTCCCTAAATAGACAATGATGACGATAGTGCAATAAATTTGCGATATATAAATATAGGAAGAAAGAAGAAAATGTGTGTGTGTGTATGAAACCAATAAAAAAGATAATCTGCCTGTCCTCCATCTTCTTCCCGGACCCTTGGCTTGGCTGTGAGTCGTCGTCGGCGGCGCTCCCCATCGAACAAATTATGGCTTATTAATTTTGTTGCTGTTCTACCCTGTCTCCATTGAAATGGTCCGGGTTT
>JXOV01015045.1:0-32304 GCA_001014945.1 Clogmia albipunctata
CATTTTTCAACAGAATTGTATAAATAAATAATCGGTTTGAAAATATAAGTTAACTGACATTTTTGATTAATAAAGTTTGTTAACTTTGAAAATATTCAATCACTACCACTTATTAAAAAGCATCGGGCTTTTGCTTTTTAAGATCTATTTGATGAGATCGGCTCCTGGACAGACACATTTATTTAGAAAAAGATCCGTTCAGACCAGGTCGAGCTTTACCTTTTATCTTTAAAAATTCATTATAATTTGGTTTCATAAATATTGGAATTATAATCTCTTGAATTCAAAAACTCGTCATCAAGTATGTAATTTTTCAGAATTTGGGAAAGACACATTTATCAGAACCCAGAACGTTGTCTCAAAAGGCAAGACCAACAAAATACCTCAAAATACCTCAAAATTGTCAAAGTGTATTGCAATGCAAAAGACCTTCATAAATATCATAGTGCTCAGTTTAATGACCCATGTTTTGGTTGAGAAGAAAAATGAAATTGGATTGGTGCAATATGTAAACAAATTACAATTCTGTTTATTTCAAACTATTGTGGAACAGTCAAGATTTTGTTAAGGGCTGTTGACATTACCCACATCAATATAAAAAGGAATGCGTTTCCAAGTAAAAAATAAATAAAATCCGAAATTCGACCTAAACAGGCTCAATCAAAACATGGACCATAAAAAGCACACTTATTTTATGAAGGCCCGAAGATTGCCCATGATTCTTCCTTCTTTTTAAGCATACTGGAAAGGCAAGCGTTTTTTGCAGATCTGGAATTTATGTTTTATTGACTACTGACTTTTTTAGACAATATTAGCTTCCAGAAATGGATACCGAGAACATTAGAATGGATGGCATTGTCGTACTGTTATTCTTCCCCTAGTTACAAAAACTCTGTCTAAATCAGCCAAATTGAATTTAGTTACGTGTGTTGCTAATCTCATCACCGATAAAATTCTACTATGAATATATAATATTATTAACAAATGGTATAAAATAATGCAAATCAATTTGTAGAAAAAATTAAAATATTAATAAATACAAATATGGCCAAGCAAATTACTTACGGCCGGCCTCATTCTAAATCAATTATTATTATCGTATATCCCATACAAAAAATTATAGAATCCACTTCATATTCGTGATGATAAATTGTTGAATAAAGAATACCCATATTTTTATTTATATTAAAGAAATACCAACAAATGTATTTCGTCATTTTGGGTTGTTTTAATATGGTAATCATTATCACCACTGTTTATATTTATTAACAAATTCTTCGAATTGTCTATCATTTTCCCGAAAATTCCCTTTAAATAGTCATAGTCATTAAGTCCATAGACAAACTTTCTACGAAAATCATTTCCGTCGATGGACTTCCCAGTTCCACAAATCATCCCCCGGAAATGGAGCAAATATTTGATCAGTGATAACAATGCACAAAATATTCAAATATTCGAAATTCTGGGAAGCATTATCTCGAATAAAATGGAGCCATTAAAATTAGAAATTCCTCTCACCTGTGGCATGAATGTTGTTGCGACGGGCATTAATGGCAAACGGTGACATGAATTCACTGTCGAATGCAAGAGATCGCGCCATGAGAGCGATCGTGTTGGCCGTCATCTGCAGCTTAATCGCGTCCTGCTCCCCCTCCACCTCCTTCAGCGTGTCCAGCAGCAATTTCGCGGGAACATTGTCGAAGACGCCGTCTGTCGCTACGAGAATCACGTCCCCATCCTTAACTGGGAACTGAAAAGTGTCTGCCGATTCGGGACTATCGCTGAGGACGTTTCCTCCGTGGCCTGGAGGTGGCATTGATAATTGGAAGGGGGTGTTGAAGTAGTGCTGCTGCTCCTCGCTTCTGTGCACAATCTCCCCCTCTCGCACCACAATAAAGCCACTGTCCCCAATGTTGGCCGTGTAAACAGTGCTGTTCTCTCGGTTCAGGATCAGCACACACGCCGTACTGCTTCCTAGAATTGCACACATTTAGAGAAAACATCACTATAGTTTCATCTCCACCATCAATGATTAAGCGAGAATGTCAAAACAATGGGATTAATGCATTACAAATAAATTCATGAATTTATTACGGTTTAAAACCCAATGAGATTATCGTGTTTTTCATACAAAGACTGAAATTTTATCAAATGTTATTAACATCCGAGTAAGTTGCACAGTGGTATATAGCTTTTTAGTTTTTATTTTCATACGTTTTGGACAAACTAAAAAGTAGTTGTAACTTGAAATTAAACTCCCTTTAGAATGTCCAGATTTATATTGCCCAAGTGTGCGGATCTATTCTTTTTTTAGATCAAATTGAGCGGCAAAGGGGTCCATCTTCCGTTCGATTTGATTACTGCCTATTTTAATCATTCTGCATTGCCAATTTTTACCATGAAGCCATTACTATGACCCAACCTAAACTTTAAAAAAAACTGTAATTATGTTTGACAGAACACAACCTACGGCTTCTCTATAAATTGTACATTAAAGAATGTTTATAATTTAAATGTTAATTTAAAACTCAAATAAACTATGATGGCGCCCTTTTTATTAAACCACCCAAATTCACACGAAGTTGCTCTGTGTACATGGGTACACTCAAAATCTCACACCCATTTTCATGTGGGAATTTGCGTTTCCCATGACCCTGTCAAAAAGAAACCAATGAGATAACTTTTGTTCTTTAGTATTGCTTATTTCGATTATATATAATTTTGGTTCTGATCAGTTTGAATTGTTTTTGTAATATCTTTCAAATAATATATCAGTTATTGGACTGATTTCATTGGTTACAAAAGAGAATAAAAGTGTTTGTGAAAATAAAGTTTAAAATTATGTTTTCATTGTTTAAAATTCAACAATTCCGTTTGTTTTCAGTGAAATGGGCCAGGCAAGTCAAGACAATTTAAATAAATACTAAAAAATAAATTCAGTTTCCGAATTTTGACACATAAAATAACGATTAACATGAATAAAATCTGAAACACTTCACAATGATACTTTTTTTTCATTATGATACAAAATTTTATGCATGATGATTAAAAAATTGTTATAAACTTAAAAACTTTCATCTTCCATAAATCTGATTTTAAGCAATTTATGTTAGCTTATTTTTTATTTTCATTAGAAAATCTTCCATTATTTTATTGAAAACTCATCTTCCGGATCCGTTGTGTAATTTAAATACAGAATTTCAATTTAAAATGAAATTAACTATGAAGCGCCAAAGAAACTTTATCAGACTCTAATTTTTATAAGGGAATATTAGTTTCAAAAACTGACACTACTCTGTGAACATGTTAATTTTCAATAAACAGCCTCAAACACATTTAAAAATAAAAGAAAGGGTTTGTATTTTATATGTGGGGTCTAAATAATCTGTATGACGATTACACAAAATGAAAGACAAAACGGCGAACTCCTATTAATTTTATTTTGTTAATTAATTGAAATTAAAAAAATCCATTTTATGAATTTTCATATTTATTGATTAATTTTCTCTACTATTTACAATTTAACAAAATTATAAAATATCATTCATTTGTAGAATTTTAAATAAACATACCTATTTTATAATGAAACGAAAATATATATTTTTCCCAATTTTTCCTCATTCGACTCTAAAAAGATTTGATCAAAGATAAATTTACATTTTATACTATTTTGATGTTTGAAACAAAGCCAATAAAACATCCAGCTGCCCATATAAACGAGAAACACAACCAGATTATCTAATGAAACATATCCAAATAAATATTTTGAAATTTTTAACTGGAACACAAAAATTAGGTCACAATATCTCTTTTGGTTTTATCACTATTCATCTCACGAAAAACAGGGCCTAGTAACTTCCAAATACTTTGAGGGCTCTCAACAAATAAGCCTCATAATAAAAGTTGTTGACCATTTTGAATACATAATGAGATTCAATGTCAAGAAAACACTTAACCTGTTGTTTTTGTTCGGTATTCTAATCAGCCAAAGCATGATTAAGTGCCTCGAAGCATGAATGATACCCTTGAAAATTATCAAAGATTTCCTCTACATTACGAATAAAGAAATACAGATTTTTCTCAATATAACTTTGTTTAAATAGTTTATTTTTTTAATAATAATAAACTAATTTAAACTAAACTACATATTAGATTGTCGCCCATGAAACTTTACACTTTGAGAGGGTTAATTTCGATTATACACCATAACTATATTTTTCATTGTAATGTAGTTTTTACATAATATTTCAATGGTTAGATATGTTGCCTACTAATATAAGTTCAATTATAGGCTAAGGCTTTAATTACTTAAATAATATTTGATACGATATTTAATGAATACACGAGAAATAAAAAATACGAACTTCTAAGATTTGCCATGAGAAAAATCACCTTCTCCACTTATAATGACAATATAGTAAAACGGTTTGAAATATTCATTTATAAATTTATCGACAAATTTTACTCTAATGTTATACGCCCCCTAGGCGAAGTGGTAACATTCTCGTCAGCCTCCTCGGAGGCCGTGGGTTCGATCCCTGGGCGGGTAGGTTTGACTGGGTCCTTTTTCAACTGGTCTAGGTTCTATTAATTGACTACTAATCTACTGAAAATAAACATTCATAGAAAGTCTAACACCCGTTGTTTGAGGTTGAGACTACCCCACGTTCCTTATTGGAATGTAGAGGGAAATATTTATATTTATTTAATATTGTTTGTACGAAAAAATGAAAATATTCTTCCTCGCAAATTAAACTATTCAAATAAGACACACATTCGAAAAAGACATTCTAACCAAAAGAAATTATAAAATAAGTAATTTTATTAGGCAAATTTTTATTTTTCATCATATTAATCGTCCTTTGTGATAATTTTAGGTAAATTCCAAAGTGGTTCGCTATTAACTAAACTTTGAGGTAAATTCCCAAGCCAGAATCACTCCAAACAAGGCACTTGTTACTTTAGGGTAAACACACGAGGCTCCAATACATAGTGTCTCTACTTCAATCAATCCAGTCTGTTACAGCTAATCACAAAACCATATCAAAACCAACTTCTGAATAGAATAGGACAGAAATCTAAAATTTTTATAATCAAGGGCTGTTTCAAGCATATCCTATACGACATGCCTAAAGACTCAAATTTTTAATATCTCTAATTCAACACCTATATATTATAATATGTTTTGCAATTATAAAACTTATTTGAAGGTTCCAGTTTCTGTCTATCGGATGGGTGTGGTATTAACCCTTAGGGTCTGGAGCACAGAATAGTATATTTAATTAATCATGAAACTTACTGCTCATAAACAGAAATATATAGTTAAAAATTCAGTTTGTTTCAATTTAAAGTATTGAAAAATAAAAAAAAGTTATAATGTATAACTTTGAGCTCCAGGTGTAAAGCTTCATGTGGAACAATCTAATATTTTCAATAGTATCGCCATTTTAATGTCAATTTAATTATCATCACCTTTAATATAAATTAATTCAAATCACGTGCGAGATAATTTTTTAATAGAAAAGACGCTTGAGCACGTTACTTTTATATTAAACATTGCCCATGAAAATATAGTTTCATTTGATTAGAAACGTATTTAAAACCCCATTTATTTTGTCTAAAACACGAGCACAGTTATGACTTGAAACATAAATAACTAACTATATTACGTTTAAATGCATCTCATTGATAGTAAAATAATCTGTAAAGAAAACCCTACCTCATCACAATAAATCATTATCTAAATGGGGTCATAAGAAATTCGATTTCTCTGTCATTGACGTCATCAAACTTGTCGTCCAGTTGCAAAAACACCTATTTTCTAATCTAATTCGAAAAGCTCGAAACTGTCTTATCAAGTCTCTTCTAAACAATTCGGTAAATAATAAGAAATTGTATTTTTAGATCCTTCAATTCCAAATTGTAAAAACTTTAAAGGTGAGCCCAATCTGGTTTCAACTGGTCCTCATTTTAACGTATTCTACGGCATCACTTCGATGGCTGGAATTACCTACGAAGCAGTAAAACCGCTTTTGTGATTACATCAATTACGTGACAAGTACAAAGCAGTTTTGAAGAACTGGATATGATCAACCTCAAAATTTCAAGTCTACAAACGGGACAAACAATATTCAATTGAAATATCCGCTAATTGAATTTTCCCAGTAAAAGTAAAAACTAATAAAAACAAGTCGTAATTTATTTGCACATCAACTCGATATCTTGTTTGGTACTAGTTTTATCTTGAACACATCCAAGTTGTATATCAAATAATCATTTAATGCCTGTCTAATAGTCTTAATCTTTGACACGAAAATCCACTTGATAATAATATTGTTTACAGAACTATGTACTTTCAATGTAAAGAC
The DNA here is from genome assembly GCA_001014945.1 of Clogmia albipunctata. Classification (NCBI taxonomy): domain Eukaryota; kingdom Metazoa; phylum Arthropoda; class Insecta; order Diptera; family Psychodidae; genus Clogmia; species Clogmia albipunctata. The sequence continues at coordinate 6,369 of JXOV01015045.1, forward strand.
AAAACATCATTATGTGTACAAAAAAATACTAATAATATTTTTCAAGATAGACACACCTATAATTAATTTCTAACCAAAGATCGGTAATAATACATAAATTAATACTCAACAAGGTCTATAAATAAACCATCCTTAAACCAACGAGTTTTTAAATAATTTTTATACAATTTTGTATAGTAATAGTGTCATTATAGTAGTAAACGCTTACTCCAAAATGTGTACTATTATATTGATCTGTTGAATAATATATTATTTATTACTAACACAAAGAAATATGTATATCTATTCTTCATTACTGAACTTAGTAGCTTAGAATGAAAATATATTTTGACATTTTTCATGTCTCTATAATAAAGTAGACTATGGTTTATTAATCAATTTAAATTTGTTGACATTAAAAGACAAAAAGTAGAGTTCTTCTTTAAATGCTTAAATGATGAGTGCTATCACGGGAATATCAGTGATACAGTGCATGGTACAAGGTTGTCGTGATATTTTGAAAAATTAAGATCAAAAGTTCTATTCGCTTGACAAGTACTTCCTTTAATTTTATGTTCCTTAATTTTGTACTCGTTGTCTTCTTATTCTTTACTTCATGTTTCGCGGAAAAAATGACTAACAAATATGCGATTGTATAAAACCTGGCAAAAATGGGTTGGATAAATATATAATTAAAGACTCGTATCTATTAGAGCTCTACTCGAGTTTAATTATGATTCACTTTTCCCACACGTTGTTTAAATAACTATTTTTTTATTTTAGTTACATAAAATCAATATTATGGAACCATTATTTCTTGTATCAAGGCACAAGCGCTTTAAAATTTCCATTCTAGCACTAGTGCTTTTCTTTATTATTAATCCGTGAAAAAAATCTATTAAATTTATGTGGACGTTATTTAATGGAACATGGCGAGGGCTCAAATCGAAGGAAATCGCTTAAAAAAGGGAGTGAGCCGACAAAAAGCCATAAAATTGATTTCAGGTTTTGGTCAGACTCGTGGTCCTGCCTGGTCTTGGGCCGTATTCACTTCTAAAAAGGAAAGGAAAAAAATAATGTCCACACGGCCCTTCTTTAAACCACTCACTACGTTCGTGCCTTTAAAACACCCTAGTCTTTTATAATGTCATATTTTATCGGCCTAGTTGTATAAATAATAATTATACAAATAGGTAGATAATATAAGACATTAAGTTCCTTAAACTGGTGAGGGCTGTAAAGAAGGCTTGCATGTTTAATACAGTTTTTCGACCGTGTTTTATACAAAATTATATGCATTTTTAAATAACTTAACACTAAATTTATTTTAAAAAATCGTTCTATTAAATTCAAAATTAATACCCCTGTCTCACTCTTTCGGGTGATAGAGAAAGTATTATATATTGTCTCCCTCATTTACATGAAGTTTAAGTATTGATCTGTCTCTGACCATACTCCTTAGTTGTTGGGTCGACATCATTCCTGTTTTTTTTTAACGGATCTTCTACAAATCTTCTTCGCTCTATTAAAGCCTCTACAAATACAGTTCAACCATACACATCGAAACTGACTTCCATATAAATTTGATGGATTTCTTTAACAATTTAAAAATAAAGAGTTTTTGGCAGAACAAATGTGAGTGTCATAATATTAATTTTATGCAACGAAAATGCATAAATAATTTTTATAATGTTTTGTAAAGTTAAAAACAATTTTATTCAACAAAAATGGATAAAATAGGATTATCTGAGAAAGTTATTTTTAATCTAGAAGTAGACATGCATTGCCAATAACAATGACATTGTTGGATTTCTCCAAAAATTGATAATAAATTCCGAATATCTTCATATCAAATGAGGTCATGGTCAAAGTGATTTAAAATTAGATTTTATTGGGATTATTTTTTAAATCATTACGGCTGTCACATATTTTTCTTATCAGTTTTACAATCAATGAAATTTTCATTTTATTTTCTGGCGGTAAAAACTTATCAATGATGATAGCAATTGTTTTATGTACTTCACTTCACATTATTTCTTAGAATATAAGATTAGACTTCCTCTTCGTGCAATATGCAATTAGTTTTCCATTAAAACGGTATGCATCAAAATAAATCAATAATAACCGCCAATAATTGCAATGTTTAAATAATGTGAATCCAATTATTAATTTTGGCTGATTGCCAAAAGCAGTCTCGAGTTTTTGTTATGAACTGGTGTTAATTTAAAAAATTCTCTTTTTTTCTTAAAAGAAATGCACAAAAATAGAATACTATTATATACAAGAATTTAGAAATAAATCTTAAAAATTGTTTTCAAAACAAATATACCAAAATATCAAGTAGAACAAAGGCGTATTTCAAATTGTTTTCTTGTATTCCGACTGAAATAAATTTAAACGAAAGCCATATTCTTTAATTTGAAACGACAAACATTTCTTGTATCTTTTAAAGGAATTTTAAATAATTTTCAGAACAATTAAGCTTCATATTTAATGAATGCAATTATATCTTATTGGTCCAAAAATAATATTCTGTTTAATATAAAAGAAATAAAATAGATGTACAGTAAATATAAATAATATGAATTATAGTAAATATAGGATTTTCCAATAAAAAAAGCAAACCATAGTTTACGAGGTAAGGAATGAGTGAAGTGTTTTGTTTTATGAGTAATGTTTATTTGCACGATGAAGGAATACAGTTATGAAATTAGAAAAATAAAAAAAATATCTTTAAAATAATATTTATATCGAATAAAAAATTTAAAAAAATTGTTGTTGATTTAAACTTCCAAATTTTAAATTAAGGGTTAAATTTAATCTGGTAGTCACAAACATATTTAACCAAATTTTATTAGTGTGCGTTTTGTTTTTATTTAATATCGTTTTTTTCAAAAATTTGTGTAATGAATGTTTTAAATCATTCAGTTCCTCACGTCAAGAAAGAAAAAAATCAAGGAATTTTCGATGTCCAGGTATTTTATCATTGGAAGATCACCTTTTTTTGGTCGTTAGTTTTTAATTTAAGAAAATCAAATCGGTGTTTTTTGGCGATTTAAAAATTGTCAAGAAGCTGTAAAAGTGGAACTTTTTATTCGTTCTAATGTAACCTAGTAGTAACAAAGTTATTTTTGCAATTGAGCTACTAAGTATTTGCAAATTACAATTCAAATTTAATATGAAAGGTCAATTCTTAATTCTTAGCTACCTTAGTTCAAAATTTATCTTGAACTAGAAATTTGGGATTCTCGTAGTTTTGACAGTCAATATATTATAATTGAATGTAGTAAACTATTTTAACTCACAGTTTTTTTTTGGAATATGCGAAAAATTTGCTTAAAATATAATTGGTAAAAATGAGGTTAAAGTGCCTCAATTTTCTACAAAAAAAGTATAGATTTTTCTGAAAGAAACAATAAAAACACGGTTTAGATCCCTAATTAAAAACGGCTGATTTGACATCCTTGTAACAAAAATTATAAAATATTAAATCATGTCTAAAATGATAATTTTACCATTCAAAACGATCCAAATACAAATTATTACAGCAAAATCTTAAAATATATTATTTAAAAACATAAGTTTACACGAGAGGTCACAATATGAATTTAAATGAATTGAGATAAGAACTTTGTACTTTAATTCATATTTTTAATTGTAAATAAGATTAAAAATGCTTCCACGCGACCGCATTGGACAAGAAGATAAACCAGGACCATTGAAAAGTCCCGACAATCAATGAATCACACACAAATGGACTGTCAATCATTACGTAATTGGCTTGCATTTCGTTTGGACATTTGTATTTTTAGAGATTGGGATCGAACGCCGCGAACAAAGTCCGTCTCTCGTCAATCGGTGCCATCGCAGACATGGGCTTCAACGCATTTATAATTAAGAGAAATTGGGAATGATGTTTGATACAACGACCCTTACCTAGAATCGGTTTCTTTTGCTCGAGGAGTTCACAATAGCTGTACGCCAAGAGACTGACTGGCTTTTCGGGATTGAAGCTGGAGCAGGAGACCAGTCGTTCGCAGGTCTTCATCAGGAAGGACGAGAATTCACCGGGATCGATACCATAGCTCCTCCAGCCACCGACACCGTCCGCAACTCCTGAAAAAGGAGAAAAGAAAAACCATCCAATGTGGAATTAGATCAACTCCATTGAAGTAGGCACTGAATTGTTGTTTGTTCGTCTCATTTGTCAAACAATAATTACGATGTTTGTGTTAATTTGAACGAAACAAAAATGGAGTAGATAGTCCAAAGCGTTGTAGAGTATGGAATCATGTTAACCAACACAAACACGTTTACATAAAGAGATCATCTACTAAGGGTCGGCAATTAATCATTCCTATTCTTTAACTTTCTTTCCAATTCATTCGAGGGAGGTAGATTTTGTTTGTTCAACACACACACACACTAATACAGTTTTTGTTTTGAAAAATTACCTATGACGTCTGCGACATTGGTTTGGGCTGTGAAATAGGAATCGTCTCCAAATTTGCCCAGCTTGAACTTGGCATTGATCAAGTCTTTAGGAAATCCACACACTACCGAGACCAAATGGGGCTTTGGCTTAGAGTTGGGGTGTTCGATCAAAGTGGAGAAACCACTGCGAAGGGCACGGCTAACTAGACGAGTTGTGGTCCAGCAAAGTGATTGCATTTTGTTTTTCTATTTGGTATATCGCGTTAACACAGAGTTTTGTTTTTTGGAACAAACACTTTTCTCTATTTATTAAATCACTCACACTTTTCTTTCCTTGCACACACTAGCACACCTTATTCCGTGTTTGCTGCACAATTGGTGGCCCAAGAACCACCCCTATACCGATAAATAGTCAAATTCTACGCACATTTTGCACAACTATTCAATGGCACAGTTTGCTATGTTTTTCGTTCGAACTTCGAAGGGACACATTAAAGTGTGCGGGGGCAAACAAAAGAATCGAATTTTGATTGCGATTTTCCACCTCTAAATACACAGAAATGCACTTGTTGTCCCACACCCGACTCGAAAAGGAGTCTTGTGACCAGACGTGGGGTCGCTAATTGCCACTTTCACGCTATTTTTAAAATCTTTAATCGAAAATAATTATCCTCGTGATTTTGTGACGTAATAAAAAATATTATTGTTGCTGTCAAGTTGACGTCTTTGTTGTGACTTAATGTACACAGAAGAAAAGTCAGCGCATAGCAATCGCGCTCAACTTCAAGCGCCAATCGAAAAATGTAAAATTTGTTATGAATCAACCCATTTATAAGTTAATCTAACATTATAGTTTGTTTTAGAAAACATTAGTCTGTTGAGAAGTACATAAACAATTAAAATAGATTGAGGTTAGTCAGATTTCCTTGCTGTTGCTGCTCTGTGTGTGGAATACGTAAACAATAAAAAATCTCTTGTTTTTCATATTTCCGAAATTCTCAAATTTAGTGAATAATTCTTGAATAAACAGTTATGGACTCTGGCTGGTTTTGTCGTTCAATTGCCAACGAGCAAGCTATTACCGCAAATGACCATCAAACAGAACAATATCCTCATTTAGTAGGGCTAAATAGTGAATCTTCTGAAGATGAAAACCCAAAAGGATCAGATGCCGACTTTAAGACGAGATACAGCCTCCTGAAGAAGAGATTCAAGTTCCTAATCTATGTAAGAAGATTCCTTGATTAATAATTCATCTTAATTACTATAATTTTCATTCAGGAAAATGAATTCCTTCAAGACACTCTAAGAAGCTCTCAAAGGAGATTTCTGAAAGTTACAAGGGACAGAAGTTTCCTCCTGGACCGTTTATTGCAGTACGAGAGACCAGAGGTCAGCTCTTCAGAGTCCAATGACGATACAGACACCTCAGATGAAGAGATTGCAGCTGTTCCAAAAAAGTAAAATTAACATTTTTTTGAATGAAAATCCATTTTTAATTTTTTTCCTTCTTTAGGAGGAAAAGCGTTGAAGAAAATAGTAATAATCATCCGGTAAACATAAGAAATGTGAATATAGCCAAAAAGAAGAGGCCAATCCAGAAGAAACCGGTGATGATTGCGACGGGAATGGCCCCAAACATGCTCGGGGACACAATTAGGCAAACGGACGAGGAAGTCGAATTAACTGTGGAAGAAGTGGAAAGGCATTTGCAGTCAAGGCAATCTCTGATTGAATTGGTCCCGGAACGAGCGCCACCGACTGTCCCCACCGAAATGTTCAGCAACGAACCCAGTTTAGACAGTCTCGAGGATTAAAGTTTTGTAATAAATTGTGTTCAAATTCAACTTTATGGTTTTTATTTTAGTATTTAAATAAATTAAAATACAGTAGGAGGAGGAAGTATCTCGAATAATCGAAAAATCAAATTGAAAATATTAAGATTGAAATACAAAGCGTTGTTAATGTATTTTATTAGTAATTGAGGAGCTGGGAGAAGTTTACGAGTATGCATGTACGGAAGTAGCTCTCTATGCGGCGTATCATCGAATATTACTCACACATGAGACGAATGCCTCGGATGACGTTGATAGTCGAAGATATTAGTGTATTGAAGAAGTTATGTTAGATTCAAGGATGTTTTAAGTCGGTTTGAGATACAATCCTTTTATTATATTATTATATAATATATTTCCCCACCTACCCCCAAAATTTCATTAAAATCAATTGAAACGTTTTAAAGGAGTTCAGCTTCATACATCGCATTGGTGCAAAATTTTGTTAGGGGTAGCTCACCCTTAACACGTATGGGTAAGATTTTTTTGCGTACGTATTTTATAGTGAATAATCATTATATAATCAAAAAAAGCACGTTTTGCAACAACAAAAAATTATAAAAAATTTAGTGGAGTTACACCCTTAACATTAAGGGGTGTCATAATATCAATGTTGACTTTTTGCCGGTCCAATTCCATATGCTCACAAAATTTAAATAATATTGAGTCAACTGTTTCGAAAAAGTACTTCCTTAAATATTGCATTGTTTAAATAATTTAAATAGGGGTGGTTCACACGTATGAGTGTGATTTTTTTGTATTTTATAGTGCTTAATCATAAGTTAATCCAAAATGTCTATTTTTCGAACCAAAAAGAAACAAAAATTAGGGGTAACTCACCCTTAACATTTAGGGGTAAAAAAATTAGTTTACAACAATAAGACTAACCTTCTCCACATGTTCACAAAATTTCATCAAAATCAGTTAAGCCGTTACAGAGGAGTTCGGCTTCATTCATCGCATTGGGCCAAAATACTTTATTGAGGGTAGCTTCCCCTTAACAATTATATCTGTATTTTTTTATGATTTGACATTTTTCTCGGTCAAGATTAAATTTTGAATAATATATATGATTTTCATTTCCAATGATTACTAGATGACACGCTTTAATTGCGATTTTTTGCTATTATTTTTGCTCAGAATGTAAAATATTGTTCAAAATTGTATTGAAATTGGACTTTTCAGCATCTCGGAAGAAATTTCTTCCTCGGATGCTAAAAACTAAGCAATTTCAATACAATGTTGAACATAACTATTACATATGTATTTTATAGTGCTTAATCATAATATAATCCAAAATAGCACTTTTTGAGAAAAAAAATTATAAAAAATTATGGGTGTTCCACCCTTAGTATTTTTGGATACAAAGTTATTTACATGAAGATCACTTAATTGGACACTTTCGATTTAAATATAAACGCGCGGACGCGACGGCTGTGGAATATTTTGATCCTCAACTATGGTCCACCTGCCATAAAATTATTATAAGATAACACATGTTTTTCTCTAACAAACTCAAATATTCAAAGGCTGCCGATTTCTAACATCTTTACCGGCCGGTCCAATAAAATTTGCCGACATTTAAAAAAGATAAATGCTTGCATTTAACAATACTGATTTTCGTTTGACGACTTATGTCAATTATTATTTTCAAATTGTATTTAAATCCTGATAAAGGGCAATTTGCTGTTCTTGAAAAACTGAAAAATAAGGATTTCTTGTTTTTAATCACTTGCCTTAATTGTCTAGAGCCTAGTCATTTCGGCTATGAATTAATTCCAAAATATCAGCGGAATTCATATACGGAACAATTATAAGCCAAAATCTAGCAAATTAATTACTTTTAGTTCCAAAATGACTCGGAACTAGGGGTCTAATTCCAAAACTATGTATGTACGGTTTGTAGGTAATTTAATCATCTTTATTTTAATATGATTTGGCTACAATACGTCTAGCCGTTTGTTAGATATATTGCATAATAGCCTAAAAACCCGCTATGTCTGAAAATATTACCCGTAACTGTGACCTTATTAGCTGTCCCTGTCCTATTATACCCATATTATCATACACATTGTAAAATGAGCACCGTATTCGATAGTCTTCATTACTTTAATTGAATTCAAAAAACTTTTATATTATTTTCTTGATTTTCGAAATCAGGATTTTTAGACTTTTAATGTGAGCTACTGGTGCTAAGACTCGCAATCCAAAATTTGGCAATTCGATATATATTTCAGATTGTCTAACTGCCCTCATCAATAGATTTTTTTTAAATAATACCCCATGTCGGAGAAAAGGGGGTGCTGACCCATTTGGCACTTGTGGTTTTTCGATTTTACTCTAGTTTTTTTTTTGCAAATCTGATATGACATGAAGATGTAACCTGTTAAGAAATATATTGTGTGTAAATTTGAAGTTCCAGCGTGTTTTGTTTCCAGAGATATCACGAAAAAACAAGTGCGATTTTGACCATAGCTCACAGTGTATTTCTATAAAAATTTAAAGAATTTTTAGGATTTTGTGTTAATTTATTTAAAAATGGATAAAATTTTGTATAAAACACAGTCCATATTATTAAACATTATCTTATCGACTTTGTTGTTAACTATTGTAACTGAGGTCAGTAGTTAACATACCAATATTTTTATGTTGGTTTTTTAAATACATAAGCATCCATTACAAACAAATGTCTCAATTGCAAAAAGTTCATTTGCAGATTACTGTTTTTTATGGTTTCCCATTCCTCTCACCTAAAACAAACACTTAATGTCAGCAAATAAAATACCCTGATATTAAACAACGATTTTGTATTTGGTATCATCTAATTTCCATTTATATACAATCAAAAATAAAATTACAATGGTTTGCAAATACTAATAAAATTGCCATTTTGCGTGGGGTGTGGGATGATAAATACAGCTTAAGTTTTCATCGGCTTCTCGTCGTTGGGATCGAAGAAGAGGGCGCTGAACGCGAACAGGAGGAAGACAACGCCTCCTATGATCGTGACTGTTCGAACGGAGATCCTCTGCGCAATCATTCGACCCCCGATCACAGCTAATCCGGTGCAGAGCGAATGGCCCAAGACGCCGCCCACAATCACACCAAAGACATCCTCTCGAGCAGCCAAGATGATCGTCGTCAGCTGAGATCGATCGCCCCACTCGGCGAGGAACGTCATCGTAAATGCCTGCATGAAAATTCGACTCAGAACATAGCTCGCTGAGGGCTTGTTCTTCCTAATGATTCCAGTCTCGGGGTCTTGGGTTATTAATGTAGTTGTGGTATCCTTCTCAAACTGGAAATTGGAAAAAATAATAAATATTATTAGAGATTTTATAAAACAAAATTATATTTTAGGTTATTCAGAAACACGAATCGTCTTTTTAAATAAAACAACAATTTTTTTAATTCCAAACATAAAATTTTCCATAAAAAGGTCCCCAATCCACAGTATTTGTTGTGCGTAAGTTTTGAAAAGTGTGCAAAAAAATGTCTCTTAACAAAGGTCTGGAATATTTTTGTTAGAGACGAGGTTAAACGTCATCATCCCTTACATATACAAGCATTGTCATTATTTGTATTAATATGTTTCAAATAAAAATAATGCATGGACTGCTTGACGGTTGGGATGATGACGTAACACAACAACATTGTGTCTGATTTCTTCTGATAAGCGACTGTGCAAAAAGTAGAAAACCAGAATTTAGAAAAAATAAACACCCATTCAAGCAATGTTTAACGATTTGTGTTTCAGTTATATCATATAAGTTATATATAATTGCATAGTAAAATAATAATTATTAATAAGTAAGCATAATTTAAAAGCCGTTTAAATAAATAAAAGCAGTAATTAATATAGGTTATTTAAACACATAAGTATATTTGCTAATTATATTTTGTCTAAATATATATATTTTGTTATTGTTAAGCAAATTGTTAATTTTTAGTCAAATGATTAAGTATTTTAATAATAACTAGGGGTTTTCAATAAGAGGGTTTTTTCACTTTCGTGTCGAAATATAAGCTTTTCGACATCGATTTCAGTTTCATAATGTGTCACTTTTTCGCAATGAGTGAAAATTTGAATTTTTATTTTACTATGGCGAAAAAGTCATTAATTATCAAAAAATTTGTTTCAAAGTCAAAATTTCAGCGTCATTTCGAGAACAAAAAAAATCGTTCAAATAGTGTAACGGCAAAAGTTAATTTTATGTGATTTTTTGGGAAAGTGCTGGTGTAAAATCCTTTTTTCAACACGGAAACAATGAAAAACTACCCTAACGGCTCGTATTTCACACTCGTTTCCTCGTTAAAAACGGTCCATTTTACACTCTTGCACGGGTTATTTGGGCTACAAGGCCTTGTAGTACAAATAACTATTATGATAATACACTTGGGTCCATAATACAATGGATCGGGAATCTCTTTCTCTCTTGAAAGACTAATTTATTGTCATCGCGAGGACTGTTTTAAATTGATTGTACCTGCATTTTTAAAGTTTACAAAAAGGTTTTTTTATTATAAAATCACAATTTGGAATTTTAGGTGAGCAATTATAAAGTTTCATCTTAGTTGAAATTGTACTTGTTATAGTTTTTATTCCAATTCCATCCCACTCATACACTACATTTCATCCTTTGTTCTTAACCAGCCACTCATTGTCTAAACGATATGTAGACAATTTGTAGGAAATTTAATGATCTTAAAATATTTCGATTTGAGTTAAATACGTCGAGCCGGTTGTTAGCTTTTGCGCATAATAACCTAAAAACCCGTTATATCAGAAAATATATTCCGACATTGTGATTGTTCTATTATGTCAATTGACGTGCGCCGGCTAGAAGGGCAGCATGCAAAATTCATACAAAAAAGACAGTTTGCTTTGTTTTCAACTCTGCCCTTCTAGGTGGCGCGCGTTTAATATTTCGGTTTGAGGAAAATCCGCGCGCATTTTTAATTACTTGCAACAAACGTAGAAATTTTGTTTTATAGTCCAAACGATGGCTAATGATAAGATATTTCATAGAATTGTTTATTTTGAGCTAAAAAATCCAGTGATTATTGATAAGCCTCAAAATCCTCAAACCAATTGATTGATGTAGTTCTTGGGCTAACGGACTAGTTATTATATAATTAGTTGTAATATACAGAATAGAAATGAAAAATTGAGCTCCGAAAACTTGGGTTCTAAAACTTACGTAGACTTTCTTTTACTTGGCCAAAAGAAAAAAAAATTATCGGGCCATGTAAAAGATAAAGTCTGCCAATGCATCACGATTCATTCAAGAATCAAAATCTTAAAGATGAAATTCGTGAAGTTTTCGATCCTGGTGATTTATTTGCCTGATATTATTTCTTTTATAAATGGCACAAACATCCATTTATTTCTTTAAAAAAAATACAATTTTTGATAATAATTAAATCTAAAATTTTATTGGAAAACCTTTTATTAGATAAAAAATATTATTTAAATTTGTAAATATCTATTTGCACAACAATGTCGACAAGATAGACATTGTTAAAGACTAGGGTTCTTTTAAATTACGAGCGTATTGAGTGTTTTATACAAAACCTTTTGCATTTTAGAAAATTAAAACAAAACTTTAAAAGTTCATTGAATTTATGTACAACTTATGTTATGTTTTATACATTAATAATAATAACACTAGTGCTTTAAAACGTGCTTGCCAGAAAAAATATTAGTACAACAATTTTGTGTAACTAAAATCATTTATTTAATTTTTAAATTTGAATACCGAATTAAATCTTCTTATTTAAAATATGTTTTATAGGAATATTTAAGTTTTTTTTTACATTTCCTGTACGATTCAATTGGCAAATAAATTTAATTGAATTATAAACGGGAGATTATAAATTGTCTATCTAATCTATTATCAAAGGCCAGCCAGTAACAACCGCTTTGGTAATTGTAAATGGTTATTAATAGACCAATACCACGATAACTAATAAGTGTTCATTAATTACAATAATTAGCAACATTGTCCAATAAAAGAAGCAATACAACAACCACATTCGCAAACAAGGCAGTATTTTGCTTTAGCAGAAATTTACTGCGCTATTAATAAAACATTTATTCGCATTTTCAATATTTCCTCGGTGTCTGTTTTATGGGCACCTGCTGGAAACCAAGTCTGGGAAAATATTAGCCACAGAGAGAGTGAGTCAATTGTCTATTTTCAGCGGATCTCTGCACAATTTTTCAAAATCCACGTTCGCCTCGAGACTAAAACAATCACCAAAAGCCAGGGCAAACAAAAAGAACCTATTAGATTAGCTAAATCAGATAAAACATACACACAAAAATCTAGGATTAAGTGCGCTTGTGTCCAGATAAAATAACTCTATTACAAACTAACACGTGCTTCAACACGACAAACAGTTTTTTTTATCAAATTTGTCAACGTTTTATAGTTCAAATACAAACATTATCACCACAAATTTGAATCACATTAGGCGACAATGAGTTTATCGATGAATCTGTCTGATAATGATCATGAGATAGAGAGAGAGAAAGGAAAAAGCAAAGCCCCACTCCAACTAATTGGCGACCTAATGGATTGAAATGAATTTGTGTAATTGTGGCGATCATTGTGAAGTAAACCATTAATTGAAAACTGTCATTTTGTTAATTAAATAGTTTTTATAAACTTTCCTCTTTCCAAAAACGAATGGAAGTAGTAAAATATTGATTTATTTTGATTGGATGTCATTTTAAAAATGAATGTATAACTAAACAGTGTTTAATTATAAAGGGCTTTACAGAGAATGTATTGGCTACTAAAATGTAAAGATTCAATACAATTGTATAAAGTACCGATTAGATTCTTTAAGACTATATTTAACTATTTTAATAGATCTTCGTTATATAACATGATTAAATTGGAGAATATTTCTGTATTAGAAACATAAGAACTGCACCTTTTTGCATTGCATTCGAAAACTTTAGCTTTGCAATTTTAATTTTTGTCATTGCAATTGCAAGAGTGGACAGAGCGACACTTTACATTTAAATTTGCCGTTTCGGTCCGAATGTCTCCTTCGTTTAAAAGTTTTTAATTCTAAAATCATCTCAACGAATCCTCAAAATGGATCGTAAAAAAGGGTTTTTCAACAAACAGGGATGCTATGTCTGATAAAGACTTAAGAAGAAGAGGAACAACACTTACTCTGGTGGCAGAGAGCATTGCTAATAAATGTAATTGGAACCATTTAAAGTGGGGTTTTTAATTATTAAACCACTTTTGCAAATGCAAAGACAAAAATTGAAATTACACAAGTAAAAGTTGCGATTCCCAAAGGGCCGTCCTTGAAATTACAGTGCTAAAAGTTTTGATTGCAATGCAAAAAAATGTAAACTATACTCCATACTTTATAAATTTAAGTTTTTATAAATATTTCGAAAATATATTTAAAAAATCTAATTTAAAAGTTCTACAAACGAAAAAAATGATTCTTTTTTTTTAAAAAATCTTTCTTCTATAAATAAACACTGAAAGATTTAGAGCATCTAAAAGCAGCTTCATATAATCTAATAATATAATACTAAAATAAATCAATATCCAGTTCAACAGCAGTTAAAACTGAGTAACTCTACTTTGGGTTCAACAGCAACGGTTTGGCAATAAATAAATTGGAAAAGTCCATGAATAATAATAGCCTTTGTTATGAAATAGCCGTTAATTAATGATATCAAGCGCTTAATAATAAAATTTACTGTTAAAATGTTAATTTATTGTTACTTTATTAGTTTGTTAAGTGCCATGCGATAAATTAGTGCATAAAATAGTAATTTACGTGACGGTAGGTAATGACGTACTTTGCCAGTCGAGTGGCTATAAAAATTACAATAAATCAACTTTAATTCTGGAATTTTGATATCTTCTTTTGCTTTAATTGAAGATTTAAAATACAATCAAATAAAAGAGTTCAAACATGAACTATTATTATAAAGAATCACTATTGAATCTTCTTCCAAATATCTGTTAAAATTACATAACTGTAACCAGTACCAATTAGTTTGTAATGAAAATAAACTTGACCTTTCAAATTAGTCTCTATCCATTCTAATCAAGATCTCCAAAATGACAGTTTTCGATCAATTAATCGCTAATTAAAGCCAATAAAAAGGGAGTAGATTAATAACAACATTTACACAAATAAAAAAAAAAAGAACAGCAACAAAAAAACGAGACGACTTGATTCTTCTAACCCGATTCTGGAGAGAATTCGTTGAGGAGGAGGACGTTGGGTTGTGTGGACGGATTGGGTGGCCGTTGCTAATAATACTGTCTGAGGACTTGAGGGGGCGCATTTCCACGGCTTCGAGGCGATGGTCCTCTTGCAACGACTTGAGGCTGCCGTTCCACGCTCGAGTATTCACCCCGTTCAACGAGGGCAGGGACTTGGAGTTGGCCACCGCCATGCCCCCGTTCCGGTGGATGTCAGGCACTGAGATTGGCGGCTGCTGCAGGGGGCCAGCAGCCGGGGAAGACAGACCAGTTCCGTCGTCATCATGATTCGAATTGTTCAAATGCTCCGCCGATTGGTGGTGATGAATGGAGCTGGCGTTGGAGGAGCGCCTACTCTTCTTGTTACTCTTGCGAATCAGCTGTTGAGGGGTGGTGCGCCAAAGAGATTAGGCGACAATGGAACGATATACATACATAATTGAAAGGATTGAGTCAGATTAGAGAGTGAAATGAAGGAAAACCATGGTAAAATTTTGGTATAATGACATAAAGGTAGTACATTTCCGATCAAGGGCGGGGATACGTGACGTCACTTGATGACAACTCATTGGAAATAAAACGCAAAATTTGAATCGAAACGTTTGTCTTTTATAATGAAAAATATCGTAATAATCGTAAAAATAGTTTTTTCGCTAAGTAAATACAAAAAAAAGTATTTATTTGTTTTAATATTAGACCTTTTTCAATTTTATTCCTAAATACTTTTTTAAATTATGCAAAATAACAATTTTAACGACATAAAATGCTTTTTATCATAATTAAGAAAACTGTTGCGACACAAACTTTTCTTTTTATTTCCAACGAGTTGTCATCGAAATACGTCACAAGTCCCGCCCTTCTTCGGGAATGTGCAACCTATAAGGAAAATCACTCAATTTTGATTGGAACTGTTCAATTTTGTCCAGAACCAAGGCACAAACACACATTTATTTGCAATTGGACGACATATGGATGGGACATAAACGCGTAACTCGAAACCTAAACAATAAAGTTGATAAAATTAGACCGCAATGTTTTATTATTTTACTTTTATCAGACACCAGCACATTTCGCCATAACGCTGGAATATTTCCATTTCCGCCGATGCGACATTCTTCAATTCAGTTTGCTATTTAAACAATCAGTAATAAATAGTTCATTCAGGTAAATGCTAATTTGGAAAATGCATAGGGTAGGAAAGAAAGAAGGTTGTTAAAATTAGTAGTTTTATTTATTTAATAAAAAAAAAATAATGCAAATACAACTAATCATTAATAGAATTTGTTAGTTATTTTATCGATTTATGCCAATTAAAAGTTGTACTTCAATTACCCTCACCTATCAAAATAGCCCATGAACTAAATATGTGAAGTATATTGAATATTAGTTAAAATTAACGTTTCACCCCTGTTTTAATTAGGTTTATAATAATTATTTGAACAAATATTGTCCAGAAGATCCTAATACAATTGTATTTTATGACCAACACAAAATGTGGTATCGACGGTCCGGAGTAACAACGACGCAAGTGCAAAAATTTAAATTCAACAAAGAACTTAGGTATAACACATGGGAGCAAGAATGTAATCGTAGTTCTGCTCAGGACCGCCACAGGAGGTAGTTTCCTTAAAGTCAAAAACTCAGTTTCGTGAGTCGACTGATTTTTCTCCGGCTTCCATGCCCGCTAATGTCAATATCACTAGAAATCTTATTTACCGCTTAGAAGATTGTATTAGATAATTACTGCCTAAATTTCAATTAAATCGGACTTATACTTTTATTTATAATGAGTTTAAAACAGGGTCAGAAGCGAAGGACTCAAAGAGCACGCGCTCTTAACTTTGCGTACATGCTCTTATTCAAATAAAAGAGAAAGAAAAAGATTGAAAGAAAAGAGTTTTAGTTATCTCTTCTCTTTTTTAAAAGGGCCTCACTCCGGGCGTGCTCAGTAAGCATTTAAATGATTTTTTACCGATAAGCTTACCTAGATCAAGCTTGAGTTTAGCGCTCTTACAAAATATATATACTGGTTTGTGTCCTGTGGAGCACGTTTCCGAGTGCAGTCCACTGTTTTGACTTATCCTGGTTTCTGGTGGGTATTAGTGGACTAATGTTTTATCAACGATTACAGAATAATGAAAATACTCATTAGGATATCGATTCAAACACTCTTCCTTCCTTGGGTAGACGCCGTTCCTTTCGGAACATAGGGCAGCAACAAGTTCCTTTCACCGATCTTACACGTCTCCAGTGTTGACTCTCCAACTGCACCAATTCAAACACTGCTCAGAAACAATCTCTTCAATTATTCAAAAATTTGCCGAAACTATCTCTTTCCAACACAATAAAACCAAAAGTACAAGTCCGATTCAATTTAAAATTAGTAGTAAGAATCTAAGACAATGTTCTAAACGACAAACAAATCCTCTAGTAATATATACATCAGCGAGCATGGAGACCGGATATTTATTAGACCATTTATCGTTTTCTTGCTCTCCTGTAAAATTGTCATTTATGCACTTGCGTCGTTGTTCCTCTGGAACGCCGATATGAATAAACAAACCCGAAAAACCCCTACATCCCATTTTAGAATGCAAAAACTTTGAAATCCCCAACAAACCGCTTTTAAATGCATGGACGTGTTAATTACAATAGCCCATTAATAAAAAGTAATAGAGCTTAGTCAAATATTGAAGTGAATTCTCAATAAGTTCCGAGAATGCGTTAAGAATTATTAAGATTATTGATATTGTAAACAGTTTATCATTTTGTATGATGAATCAAGGTAAAATACCGCGCAAAAACAAATCAATTTCACCACTGATAAGAATAAAAAAAAACATGAGTAAACAAATAGTTTATCGATAAAATGATTTAATTGTTTCGTAGACTAATTATTAATTTAAAAATACTGTTATTGAAAAGACCAAACAAACAGAAAACATGAATTCTTATCTAAACTAGCTGTTAATATTGTTTAGATAAGTAATAGTCTAGTTAAAAGCCATTAAAATAATTGGAAAAAATAAGAAGGTATTTTTTATTCTCAAACTCTAAATATACCCCCTCAAAACAGAAAAGATAAGAACAATTTTCGATATTTATAATTGGGTACAACTCAGAAATATCCAGTTCATTGGCCTACATCTTAATCAAAATGTCGAGATATTAATAAATACAACGTAATAGAGGTAATTGTTTATCATGGGCTTGATTAATATCAACATTCGAAATGTGGAGAAATGACAGGGCAATTTATGAAACACTAATCTCTTACAAATAATAAGGGATGTAAATTAGATTTATCCAAATACAATCCTTTTTATGGAGAACAAATAACAATTTGAATGGAACAATTTATATTATTTGCTCCAAAATACTATGAAAATATAATATTTTTGACTAGAATCCAGCAGTTTAGAATAATAAGTCCAAAAATACACATGATAAAGCATGTGGTTGAATGAAAATGACTCTTATATCTCTTCAAACAGATATTTAAAATATACAGCTATTTTGAGAGTTAATCTTAAAATAAATTTGAAAGCCTTATATCTGTCTAAATTTATCTTAAAACAATACAAATTCGAAAGTTTATTAAATTACGTTCTGTCTTTATTTAAAAAGAAAAAAAAGATGCCATTGACAGCCGGAACCTTATCTGTGGATTAAAGACGTCGTAATCTTGAGGGACACGGAAGTAACGACCACGTAAAGCGTGATTTGCCAAGACAAACATTCACACACAATCAAATAAAAAGTACCAACAAACAGACCAAAGACGAAACAATCCATTAATCAATTACTGTTCTTTTTTCTATTCATCTAATATTTGCTCTTTCTTCTGTCCCTTACCTCGTCTTCGCGCTTCCTCAAGTCAGATTGCACCTCCTCCAGTTCCTCGGCGGCGTCATTGGGCGACATGTAGTAGCCCTCCTTGAGCATCTTGAGGCCAAAGATCGCGAAGAGGGCGGTCGAAATGTAGTAAGTGTAGACGCGCGGAATAATGGTCGCTGCCATGCCGAAAACGGCAGACAGGACGGTCATTAGGGCTAAAGCTGAGATTGCACCGATAAAAACGGTCACTCGGGGATGACGCATGGCCATGATGGCGGCAATGAAGAAGGTCTTGTCGCCGAGCTCGGAGACAAGTATCACAGATATGGAGGCGAGAAAGGCGTGCCAGAATCCAAGATCTGACAAGTAAGTGGAGTCTGTCTTCTGCTCCACGCCATCCTTGACCGCACCCTCATCTGTTCCAAGGCCCTTTTTCTAATAAACGCAATAAAAGGGGTTTAAAAATCGATAAAATCAACAAAAAAATCTAAACTCACCACTAAATCCGGAATTTCGGTAACTGGATCTCTGCTTAGATCGCTCGGCTCCTGTGGCTCCTTGTCCGCGCCCACTATACTCAAAAGGAGGCAAAGGACCACCAGGAATATGGTGACCTTCACCCTGTTCTCTACAAACGAGACGAACAAGGTCGTCCCGCTGAAATTTTTAGCTCCCAAGTTACGGCTCATTTTAAATCACTTTTTTGTCCACGTACACTCCACAAGTGCTCAACACTATTTGATACTGCCGTCACACGACGATTCAATCGATACCTCACCCACAGAAACTGATTATTTTGCACCACAGTAACGAAAAACTGAAGACGCACATACACTGAACTCTGGCGTTGTTTCAAGTCAAACTCATATCGAAACAATTGACACACAGAGAGTTATATAAAGATGCGGTTTTGTAGGAGTATGGCTATGAAAGCGATGACGACAAAGAGCGGTTCCCTGGCCAAATTGTTTGAAGATTTGTGGGAAATGAAAAAAAGCAACTTTGTCGCTTTGGCAACAGCTCAAGTTTATGACGTTTTTGTGGCTAGAATCGGTGTTCAGGCAGGGAATACTGTGACCGATCTTATCTCTCCCGTAACTGCCCGTTCAGATATCGATTATCTTAGCACGTAACGAGGCCAGAGCCGTTTTTAATCTCCAATTTCTGAGACACCAACAAACGCCACGACGAACTGTCAACTTGACGTTTCTCTTTGACAGTAAATTATGCAAGCAAAAGTGGAGAGATAAAATCTGAATAATGATAATTGCGCGGCGATTGGGGATAAAGTCCGTAAATATGGCGGCGAGAAGTGTTTCGTTGTTCTCCAAAGAAACTATCCTATCAGAGGAAAATCGGGAAAAGACGATAGAAGCCATGAGAAATGGGGGTAAAATTGAAGTTCCTCCCAAGGTAAAAGGAACTCGAAGAGATGCAGCCGTTTTAATACCCATTTGTGTGGACAAAAACGACCAGATATCCCTACTCTACACTGTCAGATCCAGCAACCTTAAGAGACACGTAGGAGAGGTCTCATTTCCTGGCGGAGTCAAAGACGAAACTGATGCAGATTACATTGAATGTGCCTTGAGAGAAACAGAGGAGGAAATTGGCATCCCTAGGCATAAAGTAAACGTCTGGGGTGTTGGGCAGTCCATTCTACCCTACTCAAACTTTGTGATTCACCCCGTAGTTGGAGTTATTGAGAATTTTGAAGATTGCTTGCCATTGAAATTAAGTCCCGATGAAGTTGAAGAATATTTTCTGGTGCCATTGGAACACCTTTGTGATGAAGCTAATCAGCAATATACTCACTTTAGAGCTGGTTATTCGATTCCAGCATATGTTAATGCTCATGCCAAGATTTGGGGAATAACTGCCGTCATAACTCACCTCTTTTTAACTGCCCTGTTACCGCCTGAAGCTTATTCTTTCAACGTTCCTAAGCTAAAGAAATTTAAATTGTGATATTTTTATTAATGCTTATAATTTATTTTATATGGCGCTATTGAAATAATTGTACTAAATTGTATATACCATATATTTGATTATAAAAAGCAATAGTTGATAGGGATGAAATAATTATACAAATTAGGGCAAAATTCAAATAAATATATTTTTGTGATTTGGTTATATATTTCTTTGGGAAATTAGTTTTAAAAACAAGTAATTTTTGTAGAAAGACCTATAAAAGTCTATAAAAATTGAACAAAATTTAAATAAATGAATATTTTTTTGTAAATTGGCTTTATATTTTTGGACCTTAGCATAAATTTATTTGTTTTTTTTATCAAGTCTTTAATAACTAAGCAGTTTTGTATAAAGATTTTTATTGGTAATGTAATACTTTACCAGTCGAGTTGTCTGAATGTAACAATATGAAGTTGGTTCGAGACTGGCAAAGATCTATTACATACATATTTGAGTACTTCGTTTTGTGCAAATGCTAAACAAAACCACTATTAAAATTCTGAAATTTCCATAACAGTTTCTTCTTATAAATTTTATAATAATTTGGAATTAAATATATAGACTTTAGTTGGTTATTTAGTAAAGTTAATCATAAATAACAGATGTTGCAGATGCCGAACTTCACATCCTGGGAGTTTTAAAGACTTCTATTGTTTTAAATCTTATTTTAAAATCATATTAATAAACCTTTTTTATTAGAAAAAAAAAAATCATCAAATATGATAACCTGTCCATTGTATTTCATAAAAAGTAAAATTTTCGACTTGTCCAGTTCTTTCGTTCTTAATTGGTCAATCAATATGTATTGTTTTGTGAAACATCCGCAAAACGCCTGTATTAATTTGTTGCGAGTACGGATGCTGCTGAATGTTTTGGATAACAATAATAAAGTTAACACTTTGACATTGAGGATTTTACCTAATTGAATTAAAAAAAAGAATATTTTAATTACCGGTCATAATGTTATGTTGGGTAGAGTATTTGAGCTGCAGTTGGAGGCTATAACTCACTATTATACTAAGACCTTCTTTGAAATCGATTATTGGTCTAATGAAGTCGATTACCAATCTCTCTACCACAGCCTATTGTCTTCATCCGTCCACTTATGGAAATATTCCGGATAGAGATTTAGTAGGGATAAGAATCACTCTGTTAGTACGCGTCTCAATTGGTTATTTTAACGATAGGATTGGGATTATGTGATCATGGATTGTCCGACCGTTATTGTAGGAATATCTTATCTTGACAGAGTTTTAACCGATCTAACATAAATCCTTACCCGGTTGTGCAACCAAAAAATCGTTAATAAATAAAAATTAAAAACATCGAAAAGACCCTATTTAAAAATCGAAATTCTCAATTTATATATATGTAATTAGATAATTAATTATATGCCTATGGATTCTGTATTTTACTTGCATGTGATTACAATTTTAAAAATAAAAATAGAGTAAGTATTAAAACCGCTATAGCTGTTTAAAATTCTAAGTGATTTGCTACATACTGTTATTTTTGTCCCTGAACAGAATAATCGGAGATCAAGAAGGGACCATATAACGACATTGTTTGGTAACTCAATTTTTTTACGCCCCAACCACAACTTTTAGAGCCAAAAATCCTTTCCGTACACCGAAGAAAATTAATTTCAATAATATTCGTCTCGTATCATAATAAATACGAATAAAAAAACCTGAACTACAATTGAATATGTAGTCGGTAAAATTTGTTAAAAATATGAAAATATATTTTTGCAATCCCATGTCGAAAAGAAAGCTTTATTTATTGATTTGAGTTTCATAATGTAGTACTTTAAATTCTTTTGAATAAAATAGTTATTTATGCTAGGAATGTGTGAACTAAAGGTTTTTTTTATTATGAGTAATTTTTTTACACGACGAAGGAGTGTAAAAATTTTCATTACTTTGAATAAGAAATTAATAGTTTACGAACAAAATTGGCTGTATATAAAAATTTAAAAGAAATTTCTTTTATTATGTAGGCCGTGTTATGCAAACGAGTTTATGCTAAATATTTTATAAATCATTCATATTGTATTTTGAAGAAATCATGAAAAAATTGGCTTCGATTCAAATCATCACTCATTTCCTCAATGAAAACAGCTGATTTTACAGCCTTGTAACACAAACAATAATTTTAATATGGAAAATTTGCTAATGCTTAAAAATTCGACCTTACGCAAATATTGCGAATAACCCAATTTTGTCTGAAAATTATATAATCATCTTTCATATTCCGGCTTATAAAGATAACTGTACATCATTACATAGTATATCAATCTAATCTACAAATAAAAGGTTGATGATTTCATTACAAAATAAGTAACGAGTAATGATTATTATCAGAAAAGATTGTTATTATTGTAATTATTGATAAGCTATGAATTCGCGTTTACAGAGAAAAACCTGCCTTTTGTCGTCATTTAAAAAAAACATGCGTATCTTGTTCCACAATATGCATGAGATAAATCTTCTTAAGTGGAGGCTAATATATTCAAATCGATTGATATCTAAAGAAAAAGGTAATAAAATGGAGATTTATATTCTGCCATTTTCACAATTTTTTATGTTAAAAATTTTTTTATAAATTAATTGATTTGTTTAAATCGCTTCCATCAATGCCACTTTAAGCAAAATTTAAAAAACAATTAATTTTAAAAATCCGATGTTGAAATGAGTTAAAATGCGTTGAGTGATTGTAATATTTTTTTATGGTCTAATTTACCTCTTAATGAGGTGATCCTACACTTTAACCTAAAGATCTATTGTGTTCCCTGTTATATATCAGCCCTTCCCAGTTGGGCGTATTGTTCTTAGATGTTGAGCTTTTCCCAAATGCCAATTTTTACGCAAAGTTGTATTGTTGATTTATATAAATGATTGTAAAATGTGAATTTACAATCATTTATATAAATCATTATTTGCTCTGATGTGATTAGTACCAGAGCTGATGATTCTATATTGAAGCTATTTTATTGACAAGTTTTTGCCACCAAAACAAAACACACATACTACGAAGAAGACCATCCCTCTCACAACTTTCATGTGTATCCATTCATTGAATTACTAGTATTAGAAAAATCCGGTTTTTACCTTTTCGATTCTGTGCATTCCATCCAAGCCTTAAAAACCTGTCTAATTGAATGAAAAATATTGAGAATGCTAGTTTTTCGATAGTTGAAGCCGGAAATATTATTTTTTTGTAAATATATTGAAGCAAGTTTTAATCACAAATTGTTATTGTAATAATTGCAAATAAATTATGAAATGTTTTACGATTCAAAACTTGTGACGCGACGATTAACCAACTGCGCTACTCCGGCCCCATTTTCAAGTTTAAACATTTGAGCCAAATTTTGAAGAATCTTGATTTGTTTTTATTAAAAAAGTATTATTCTGGCTCAATACTTTCAATTTAAATATTCTGAGTTTGGATTTCTATCCCAAGACATATTTTGAAGAAAAGTAAATAAGACTTAACGTGTCATATAAAATTTGGAATGCAATTTGCAAAATGTTTATTGGTTGATTTAAGAGTAATATAAGGTGATTTTTATTTGAACTGTTTTTATTTTTTAATATTTGTCCAATTGTTGCAGTCCTTCGTCGTGCAAACAAACACAACCCATAATAAATCAAACCTACAGTTCACACATTCCTTACATAAATTACTATTTTCTCGATTAGGCCTGTTTTTTTTTTTAAATTTCGACTGCTTTAATTTGAATTCCGAAAACCATAAATATTTATCAAGAGTAGAGAGAAATTTCTTTTGTGTCAAAAGATTGGCGAATAAATTATAATAAAAAAACGCTCAAATGTGGTTGTTGATTTCTGTATTACAAAATAACTTTATCATTACATCATATTACATATAATTAAAGATTAATTTAATTAAGAAACAATTTTCAGTTTTTTTTATTTACAACAAATTATTACTCTGTATGCGTGATTTTCAATGTGATTCGTACAATTTCGATCCGCGCGCGTTTTTGATTTAAAGTTCCAAATTTAGGCTTTTCTTTTTATGTTACACACTACACCTTCCACTTGCTTTTATCTCCTCTTCCCTTCTTCTTTTTTGTATAACAAAATAAATTACGGTTTAACCATCAATTGTTTTATGAAAAATCCTTGTTTTTGCCTTTTTAACTTAACTTTTTTCCTACAATAAGTATTAATACGACGATCTTCTCAATATATTATTATTAATGCATAGTTTTTTTTTACTGAATCGAATTGATTCAAGAATACATATTTCCAAAAGAAAAATAAACCCAAGGATGTTGATCTCTGCTCTCCACCTTAAGATCCTTGGTTGTCCATTTTTTATCGTTCGTCTCCTTATTACACACTTAAACAAAACAGCTGCCTGCTTCGCTTAATTGGCTCCCCTCCCTGCTTCTTCTTCTTCTATTCGGAAATATCAATGGGAATTGATGTGGTGAACGTCGGTGTCTCCAATTCCTCGTGCTTCTTCATCTTTAACATCTAAAATGGGGAAATTTATGTTAATTAATGCTATATTTTTGCGTATGAAATAAAACCATAACATTAGCTATTTTATTCTTCTTTTGGAAATTTGGAATTAAGAGGAAATTTAAGTGCTCAAGGATTTATGGAATGTTTTCAGGTAAGAAATTAATGTTTTATAACTTTATTCATTAGGATTAATAATTTTCAATTCAAACTAAAAAAAGATCTGATTAGTATTCAAGTTTAATAACTATGTTCCTAATTTTGTTTTGCAATCAAAAATAAAAATTAGTTTTCTTTACTAGTGGGTAATTTTTCTTTCAAAGTCCATCTGGACTGAAATATTTATTTTAAAATAAACCATGAAATTTTTAAAACTTTTTAGTGAAATATAATAAAAATAATAATAATAATTAATTTAAAAAATATACTTAGAATTGATTCGATTTTCAAAAATAAATTTATGCATTTTTTTGCATAAAAATTAACTATGACACTAAAATTTGTTCTGTCAAATTCGTTTTTATAGCACAAATGCTATAATGAATTCTTTAAAGCATTAGTGTTTTTTCTTCATTATTAAAGTGTGGCCTCCGTGAAAGAAATTCATCAAGTTTATATAGACGTCAGTTTTGTTTATGAGGTTTAACTGTAGCTATGAGCAAGAGAGATGCAAAATATTTAAAATTTAGTTTAAAATAGTGGCCGCTTAACTGAATTTTAATTAAAAAGAGAATTTTTTTTAATTTTGGTGTTAATTTATGCACAAAATTTTGTATAAAATTCGGTCGATAAGCATTATTAAAGTGGTGAAAAAGACACTAACATCATTTGGATTTAAATGTTACCCGGAATAGTTACTACAAGGGTGTAAAACGAGCCATTTTTAACGAAGAGAAAAAAGTAGCCTCTTTTTAACGCAAATTGGTTCTGTAACGGTTTACTTTTCATCACGGCGTGCGGTAATATTTCAAAATTATCACGCAAATAGTCACCAACTTAATGAAATTACATATTGTTGTCAAACTCAATCTCTACAAATTTATTATTTAAATATTTTAATTTAAAAATTTCGTGGTCAGTATTTCCATCTTACTTTAATAAACTTTATGCATTTTTGTAACTTAAAATTGAT
>JXOV01015051.1:0-11799 GCA_001014945.1 Clogmia albipunctata
TTGGTCCAATTGTACATTACATTACATATGGTTAGTATGACCGATTTGGTCCAATTCTTTTGACATTGTGAACAGTTATATTGACATGACAACAAGATGGGAGCAAATTCGCTCTCAATATTTCCTTGATTGATTTTGAGTCTCATAGACAGAAATCGATATAAAAATGTTATGCATTTTTGTTAGTGATTAATGAAAACAACAAAAAATTTCATAAGTTATAGATCATCTTACGGCGTAAAATTTTTGTTTACATATTATCTCTATATACCCTTTCTTTGTTAAACTGAATAATTATCTATATTGTGACGAACTCCAATGATAGTAGTGGTAAACCGCGGCGAAAGACAACGTAAAGAAATAATAATATTAAATTTATATTTCTACACGACTCCAATACTATGCAAATAAATGGAAGTAATTTAAAATTTTGGTAAAACTCAAATTTTAAGAAGGTTCACTATAAAATCTGATAACTGCCATTATTTTATTGATGACACATTTTTTCATCCAGTTCAAAACGTATTTTAAAGAAAATATTTCCATTTTAAATTTAATTCATTTAGTTCAAAAATATTCTATTAGGTGGCGAACGTGTCAATTTGGTAATTTCCAGACACAATACAGCTGACTCAATTTGAAACCTACTTGAAAACAAAGCAAACTGTCTTTTTTGTATGAATTTAGCTTGCTGTCCTTCTAGGTGGCGCGTGTTTAGTATTCGCGGCTTCCATTGTCTGTTTGCATTTGACTCTCGATTTGATTCTGATGTGTGCCTGTGCTAATAATGCATTTTGTTTCTTCATCGCGCTCGTTGTGTGCTCATTAAATTGTAATCCTTTAGTCTTTTCCTAGCTGCAAATAAATTAACATCAAACTGTCCATGCGAGCTTAATTTACTTAAACACACACACAACTTTTGAGTTTGTTGATTAAATCCTTTTTCAGAGACCATTAAGATTTCCGATCGACGTGATCGAGAAAATCGGTGACTCGAAAGGTAACGCATTCCGGTGAAATTTTTTTCCGTAAGTATATATATAATCGACTTGTATTTTAATATATTTCGATACAAGTTGTAAAATAGACCACTCATCTTCATTTGTCGCTGCGCTCGTCAAAATACATGGAAATGAGGTCTGTAATAACCGATTTCACATGAGTATCGAACGCTATTTTTTGTAATTTTGAAAAAAAATATGAGTTTATCTATAATTACCAATAAAAACTTGCGCAGCGGGTTATTCAAATTGTTTAAATACAACTCATAATTAAATAATAAATTTCGTTATGACAATAATATGGTATTTCATTAAATTGGTGACAATTTGCATGCAAATTTTGGATTATTTCAACACTCCGTGCAGAAAAATGAACTGTTACAGAACTTATTTGTGCTAATAAAGAATCGTATCGAATTAAAACAAGAATTGGACATTTTTTTCAAATAGAAAAGCTTATGATTTTTTTTTCCGGTACACAATTGAATTTAATAGATATTTATTACCTTATGATTACAAGTAAGAGATTTTCAGAATTATAATTGACGCGCGCTACCTAGAAAGACAGTAAGCTTAATTCATACAAAAAATAACAGCTTGCTTTGTTTCAACCTCTCTTTCAAACTCTGTTTTAAACGAACTGCTTTAAATGTATTGTGTCTGGAAATTACCAAATTGAGCCGTTCGCCATCTTGCATTCGTATTGGTTTTGTGTACAANGCTACCTAGAAAGACAGTAAGCTTAATTCATACAAAAAATAACAGCTTGCTTTGTTTCAACCTCTCTTTCAAACTCTGTTTTAAACGAACTGCTTTAAATGTATTGTGTCTGGAAATTACCAAATTGAGACGTTCGCCATCTTGCATTTGTATTGGTTTTGTGTACAAATATGATTTTAATATTAATATTTCTTTACGTTGTTCTTTCTAAGTGGTTTAGCCTTAATATCAAAATATATAATTTAATTTAAAAGTTGAAATAATGGATAAAAAATGTTGAACTACTACAAATATGGTTTAAAATGAGCTGTTCTCATATAAAAAACTTAAATTGGATTGGTTTGTTGCAGTAATATGTATGTAGGTTTTTAAAATCTGTTCATATTATACTATATTATAATTTAGAATATATCCTGATTTTAACCTGAACAGTTTTCTTTTGAATGAAAATTGGTAGAAACAGTTTTTAATTGTTTGTTTCAATTACAAAACCTTGGGTATAAGAGTAAAACAACAAATCAAGAGACAAAGGACATCTTCTTTATATTGACCAATCGTCATAAATTTGGCTCTCGGACAAACGTACACACGCACACATATAAACAGGATAATAATAATGATTGAGCAATTATCGTTGAAAACTAATTACAATCCCAAGTGTATAATAAAATCTTAATAACTCGTATAATTTGACCACCAATTGACTCGTTTTTCCGATTGACCCGGCCGATAAAGGAGCATTAAGCGACTTCTGAACGACTCATTAAATCCGTAGATTGGCCCCATATATCTTCCCTGCACTGGCACTTATCTCGGTCCTGCACCCATAAATCGAACGTCCACTGGATAGGGTGCAAGAAATATGATAAAGTAATTACTAGAATTATGATATTTACCACAATATAAATTGATTTATGCGACCATTTAAATGTCGTCATTCCTGTTTTTAATTCTCATACACAGGACACAGCAGCTCCACATTATTACGTCCTCTTCTGTACCGAGATGATGATGATGACCACTAGATATTCAGTTACTTCGGAGGAACAAAGCAGTTACGTGGCCATTAGTCTCATTTTATTACTGTTAATATTGTATTTCCTGAGTGAATTATTAACTTGATAAGGACAATTATTAATCGAGAAGTTCTTTAAATTAGTAGTTTTTGTGGGCTTAATTAGTTTCCATAAATATAATATAAAACATTCATCAGTATATCTAATAACTTCTTTCTAAATTTAAAAATGGATTTAAAACATAATTAACATCGGTTGAGCATAAATTAGATACTTTATTTTCTTAATATATTTTACAACTATTCTTACACAATTTCATAAATTATTGTAAATTCTTTAGCTTTCGTATTTAAAGTGAAAATTGATAATTATGTTCATAGTTTGAACATAAGTGTTTTGAATTGTAGATGGATATGTTATAGTATATTTTTTATTTGATAAATAAAATATTCTGAATTTATAATAAAATTGTAATTAAGGACAAAATTATACAATGTATAGATTTTTCGTACGAACATTACACTGGCAGGGCCCTGTTTCTGTAAGTTCCCAAGCGCTGTTCTTAAACTTTATATCAACAATAAACACGACAATTTTGTTCTCTTACTAAGAAGTAGAGAACAAGTTCCTATTTCAGAGTATTTCAAAGATATCTTTATTTTCAGGCTTTATTCTTTTACTTTTGGTAATACAAACGAAGAATGGTGTTATTTTTATTGTTTTCGCTTGGAAAAACTAAGTAATTAATTAAATAAGAGGTGAAATATGAAAGGCGCCAATAAACCAAATTCAAAATATTGTTTTCCTCAATTGAAAATTATTTTTTATAGCCAAATAACACATCAATAAATAAAATACTGATAATTATTTTCAATTAAGATAAAAAAATATTAACACGAAATTGCAAAAAATTTTAACGTTTTTCAATTCTAAAAATCTCTTCTTGAGAGCAGCACAATCTCAATCTGTCTATTATAGTAATTTCTTTAAGTAATCTGAGAAGCCTTTGGATGAGAGAGGATAAGAATGTTATTCGGCCCGTCATTCAGCACCGCACACGAGGACTGTATAGGTCTTAACCTTTTAATGTTGTTAGTTATATGTCCATTTCGTAAAGTAATGTTTGTAGATACAGCTTTCCAAAGTTAGCGGGCCTTTAGGCCTTCCCAGGTCTTACGGACATCTAATATCACCAACCAGACGTCTTCACCAAAAAATTTACACTCAACATAATTGAATTAGTTTTATTGCAAAATGTTTTATTTGAAAATACATACGTATAAAAGTAAAAATAATGTATTAATTTAGAATCTGGTAAATTATATATAAATTAATAACAGAAATCCATAATATTGGTGTACATTATTAACGGAATTTGTTTAATCTGAACCTAATTAAAAGACGTTAAGGCATGTAGTAATAACGGAGGATGTCAAGATGTCTGTGACGTGCCGGAATCAGTAAGTCGTATTGGGTTGGATTGCTTTCGTACTCCTTGAACATGATATATTAACCTATCTATATTTTCTAAAAATACACAAACCATTAAATTATTTCAATTAATCCTGTAATGTACCATTATAACCTCTAATCTATTCATATTCATACTGGCATATGGTTGATTATCTTTATTTAACTTGATGACCCTAAATAAATTTAAATTTCATTGTCATTTATAAAATACTTAACAGTTAACCTTTGAACGATTTTTTGTGCTAATATATATCTCAAACGTCTTTCCAGAAAATATTCTAAATCTATACCATTAAACATAATTTAATATTTTATAAAAGAAAGTTAGGATTTGATCTGTAGGTAAAAATAAATCGATTTTTAAATATGTACGAGTACGTACATATGTATATACATTCATATGTGCTTGGAAAAGTGTATGTATTAACTAATAATTGTTCAATATGTGTTTATCTTGAAAAATTTAAAAAAAAATAATTCGTCAATGACGTGAACATGCATGGTGTCTTGTCAACCAAAAAAATTTGAGCGTTAATTCTCCAACGGTTATAACGAACGAAAAGAGACGTAAATAAAAAACGGATGAATTTAGCAATCTATTTAACAATTAAATATGATTCTGTATGTAGTGATGAATATATTAATAGCCAAAAAATTTACAACAGAGAAACGTGTATTGCGGTGTCATGAAATCGACGAACACAAACATGTGAGGAGACGATTTTTTTGCGGTTTTTCCTACTCTTTTCACTATTTCACTCGATTAAATAAACATATGGTACATGGTCAAGATTGTTGTGAATAAAAGTATACAACACTGAGTTGTCGTCACTTGCACTTGTTCTTGCAACTCTTTGTAGGAGTGATCTTGGCCACAGAACAGACCTATGAAACGATAGGTTTGGCTCCATTAAGCGATGAGTTTTTAATGTATTTATATACGGCCGATCTGTTCCTAGCCATTTTGGCCCAATAAAGCGATTGTTCCTATTAACCGCGGAAGTAATAAGCAGCATCCACTGTATAATATATTTTTCAAAATATAGCTTGAAATAACATAAACTTTCTCAGCTAAATGAATTTATTAAAACTCAAACAACAATCTTCATCTACGAATTCAAAAATCAAAAATAAAGCCAACAAATGTTAAGTGCACGATGCTAAATTATTACCTGAGCTATTTCAATCAGCCAGTGTTCTATTATTAATTGCATTTTGAAGTAATTTCTAAATCGCAATTAAATTTATTACGTGTAATTTCAGCGTTAATACCACTTTCCAATTGGATTTATTTATGTGCAATAGGTAAGTTTAGGAGCGGCGGCGGTGCAAAGTGAAGTGGTTAATCCCGAAGCGATGAGTTTAATGTGACTGGAAATAGAGTTGTCTATTTTAGAGCCACATTAGCGTTATCCCTGATGATGTTGCATTGCCAATTGAGCATAGTTTGCGATTGAGTGAGGATGTGAGAATAAGAGTGACATTAGCAGAATTACGCGAATGATAAATTATCGCTGTTTGGATCACATTTTTCATTAAGCGCAGAATTTACATCCACATAATAATTGCGAATTAATATTAGCACTCAAAACAAGAGAGAGATAGAGAAAAGGCGATTAATAAGCAATGAAATCTGAAATTCGATTATTTTCGCTTTCTTCTGAGCGAGCGCGCGAAACATTAAGAGAATTATTAAGATCTAATGGTTGATTCGCAATTATTCGCTGATTTAATCCGGCTATAAATTTCCACGTTGTCACAACAACATTGCTTACATATTTAAGGTGCTTGCACCTGCCAATTCAATATATTTTAAAGCGGGGTGAGTGTGTTTAGAGTTTCTCGCGGTCGACGCGAGATTTATTGCAAAATGTACGGTTTTGCTTCGTCTTATTTTCGGACGCGGCGCAACAAACAAACGTTTAAACAATCACTTAACTGACGTTTTACATCGTCAACCAACGCGACGGTGTTTTCATATTGTGAAATCTATTGAAATGGACTTTTAATCAAACTCGTTTTCATCCTGTGGAAAATAACAAAGTCATGAGGTTTGATCATCTGAGTAGTTGTCACATGTTTACTGATTTATTAGTTTAGATTCCAATTTAATTCAATAATATTTTGAAAAAATATTGTATCAAATATGAAAAACAAATGTTAGTTACACAATAAGATGTATAACAATGAGTATTACCAAGCATAAATATTTTACAGTGAATGTTTCAAAGAAGGTTTCTTTTATTAAATGCTTATCAGCCGTGGTTTAAATAGGAGTTTATGCATTACAACTGATTTTAAAGCCTTGTGTTGTTTGAAGTTGTAATAATCAAAAATTTATTATATGCATTTCGGTAGGATAAAACTGATGGCACCAAAAATTTGTTCTCCCAAAGTTTTCTACAAATTCAATTTAATAGTTATTTTTGTTATAACGTATTTAAAAAACATAATATATATGATTAGAAGCGACAGGTTTTAAGAATTTAAATAAAGCAGTCGAAATAATAGATAAAATGTTCTTAAAATGAGCTGCCTTTGTGTCCTAGTGGTTTGCACCCTAGACAACCTCCTCGAGGTCGTGGGATCAAATCCCGGGCGGATATTTTTCTAGCGCGAAAAAGTTTCCATTTGTGTATATCAACAACATTACGAAATAATATTCAGAGCGAATTATAAATTTGTAATGGCGCAAACAAATAAATGAAATGGGCGGATTGACTGGATCCGTTTACAACCGGTCTTAGGTGCTATTAATTGACTACTAATACAATGAAACACAAACAGTCACGTAAAGTCTGACACTCGTTGGTTGAGGTTGAGACTACCCCTAGTTCCGTCGTGAATGTCGTGGGAATAATTTATTTATTTTTTATTAAAATGAGCTCTGCTCATATAATAATTATTTATACAACAAGGTCGATAAAATTTGCCATGTTTATCGACCGTGTTTTATACAAAATTTTATGCATTTATAAATAGATTTTCACAAAATCTTAAATTTTTAAAAATTTTTTTATAGAATTATATGTTGCTCTGTTCCACACATTATATCCGTCTTTGTTGCTTAATGTGAAATGCGGGAAAGGATATTTTCCTAAATTAAAAATAAATTTAAATGAACCTTTGTATGCAATTTTGTTAAACTTTAATTTCATTGCACCGATCGGTAAATTGAGAGAAGATTTTTTGGTGATCGCATTTGATTTCTCTTGCACAAATTCTAATATTTGGATAATAGTTGATGTTTCTATTTCATAAAAAACTGTTGATTCGAAATAGAATTTTCAAATATAAAACTCCATAACGGTAATTTGAAAGTGTCGGATAATGTTTGTCAATATTTGTCATTATTTAATAGTAAAACCACCAGTATCAAAGTAATTCTTATAAACTGATGAACTTCGTTCACGGCGGATACACTTTAATAATAAAGAAAAATCACTAGTGCTTTAAAAAATTCTTTAAAGAATGTTACAACTACATACATCGGAACTCTGCGAAACACGACTACTTGAGACTATAGTGCTAAAACCTGTATAAAGACAACGTAAAGAAATAATAATATTGAAATTATATTTGTACACAAAACCAATACTAATGCAAGATGGCGAACGTGTCAATTTGGTAATTTCCAGACACAATACATTTAAAGCTGACTTAGTTTAAAACAGAGTTGAAAACTGTCTTTTTTGTATGAATTTTGCAAGTTGCGCTTCTAGCTGGTGCGCGCCATATGTCCAAGAGAGGGATACGAGAAATTATTATTTGTCTATCACTCTGAACTGCGCATCTCTCAAATTTTATACTTAGTTTAGAAAGTATAAAATTTGAATTTTCATAAAACAATTACTCTTTTTTAAATTTTTGGGTTAGAACACAGTCGATAAACCTTATTAAAGACTAGAGTTCTTTATAGACACTAGTGTAGCGAGTGGTTTAAAGATGATCCGTGTGTTTTTTTATCGATCTAGTTACCTTGTTACCAATACAAGTGAGATGTGATATACAAAATGCTTCTTTTTCATGCACATTTCTTTTTGGTGGTTTACGATAATGAAATAAACAATTGGTTATTAGAGCTAACGGTAATTAACCATATAGGCTTAAACGCTTTAATCAAAGCATGTTTTTTGAAACTGTTTCTTGGTTAGTTTCATCCATAAAATGATGAAAGAAATCATATTGGAAATTTATCTATTTTTGTGGTTTTATCGATAAATCTTATTTAATAAGTTTTTTCAATTCTGTATATGAAGTGTCACATTTTTTCATCAATCTCAGTAAGTGAAATTCTAGTTCATAAAAGGAGTGAAAAAAAGTACTTTTTTCACTGTTTTGGAAGGCAAAAGACTAATCATATTTAACATATTTATCGATTTATTTATTATAGTAAAGATTATTCAATAACTAAATATATTCCAATAGCTTCCGCCAACTTCATTTTAAGCAAAACTTATTGTTAAATCCCAAAAACTGGACCTGAAATGAGTTAACATGGGTTAAATATAAATTTGCTTATTTTAATTTATTTTTGAGTATATCTACACATTTGCGCCCAATTTTGGAGAATCGTCAGTTAATCCATATTATTTTATCTTATCTTATTTATAACAGAAGTCGGTAATTACATTGAATTTTTTCGTATATTTAGTCAAATTAATTTGTGAGATGATTTGACACATCGATTTTTTCACAGAACAAATATTATCCTGGTTGCTTGAATCAATTCTTATTGTCAAAACCATAATAAAATCCCCAAACAAGTTTGGCATTGAATTTCTCTTTCATGATAAATTTTTAAGTGAAGTAGTCATGAATTAAGAATTGACGTTTCATATAAAATTTTTAATTGTGATTTCCAAAATAATTAGTGATTTGAATTGCAAAAAAAGCTGTATGTTAGTCATGTGTGAACTGGTTTTTTATTATTCCAAAATTTTTTACACTCCTTCGTTGTGTAAAAAAATACTCATAATAAAAAAACCATTAGTTCACACATTCCTAACATAAATAACTATTTTAGTTTTGTTTTCATGAACACAATAATATTAAATTTTAATAATTAAATTTTATTTTCATAATTATATATTTCTAATAATAAAAACTATGTATTAAATTTTAACAGAAAATATGTTAATTTTATTTCAAACGTACTGCTAATTGAATTTATTTGATTTTTTAAATAGTTGTTTCAAAATTTTCACATTTTCAACTATAAACTA
This sequence comes from Clogmia albipunctata, assembly GCA_001014945.1. Taxonomy (NCBI): domain Eukaryota; kingdom Metazoa; phylum Arthropoda; class Insecta; order Diptera; family Psychodidae; genus Clogmia; species Clogmia albipunctata. Next base: position 9,436 of record JXOV01015051.1, read on the forward strand.
AATATGAGTTATATTAATTTCATAAATAAGGTTTCTTGTTCAAATTTACTTTCCTGTAACATTTCACCAGGAACCGATAATAAATATAAATATGTCAGGAAATTGTGACAAAATATTAATACTTTCAACACTTTTTGCCCATCATTTTTTCGCGAAGGTGGACGTTTCGCTAGAGTGGAAGTGATGTTCATAAATCAGGTTCATGTCAAATCAAAGGCATCAGCAGTAGCAGCAGCAGCAGAGCTCCAGAAAAAGACGACGAAGGCGCTACGGGGAGGATGAGGAAGAGCGATCGTCTTTTTATGGGGACGCCAACCTGAGGAGCGCACGCATTGAGAGATTGACAGCGAAATGTGGAACCTGGTTTAATTCTGTTAAATTGCGCTCCGTTATTTTTAAACCAGACTCGCCTCAAATTGGATACCGTCTGCTTTACACCTGTTCAATATATAAAATCTCTTGCTCGGTTTTACGGCGCTTTTACGAGGCTCGACTGTCTCACGCGGAATTCATAAATCCAGGAGTTTATCCCCGCTCGGCGTTAATTGCCCGCCTTGGCGCTCATTGTTTGCAAATAATCGCAACCTAGATAGAGTCTCTCTTAAATTCGCGCTGCTTCAAAAGTGTTAAATCATTTTGATAAATGTTGCAATAAATGTTCACACCTTCTGATTTTGGCGCGACAAAAGAGATTAAAAACGCCTAAAAATAAGGCTTTTAATCTCTCCATCGCGTCATAAAATTTTTTCAAAAAATAAGTCCCAACAATTAATCTTTGTCGCAAGAGGAGTAGAGAACTATTCTAATAATCTGATTAGCCCTGATCTCTTAATATCACCAGCGTTTTCTATGAGAAACATTTGCCCTTTAATGACTTTCAGTATTGGTTTTTCCTCCTTTACATTTTCCACGAATAAAAAGATTAGAAAAAAGTCCCCCTTCCCAGAGACACCTCACAAAAACCGTTCTTCCCTGGGCCTGGCTCGACGGCTTTTGGAAGTGTAATTAATGAAATGAGTATTTATCCGAATAAAAAAAGCATGTGAAACACTTGGCAAAGAGGATTGTCGTCATTTCGATTCAAAATAAAAATGACTCTTTTAATTGCTCATTCATCTCATTCACTGACTGGGGAAGAAGCGGGAGGAGGCTTAAAGTGTTACTCGAATTAATGGTGGTGGTTGGATCAGATGGGGACACAAATTCCGTGAGAACGGACTTCAATTGTCAATTCCTCCTCTGCTGTAATCAACGGAACTTGTTTGATGGTAATATTTCCGTAATTAATCGTAAATATTTATTTTACAAATTACACAAAGGGGTTTTCATTTTTAATTACGGGTTTTGTTGCTGGAGGTTTTATGATTCGGCTCTTAAGAGATCAGTTATAACAATGTAATATTAAAGAAGATGCCAATGAACGGGTCAAACTATACTGAAAATAAAATTTAAAAAAAAAAACGAAATACCCGTATTTTCAAAAATCGATATTTAATAGTTTCGAGAGTATTATATTTAAACAACGTGTGGGAAAAATAAACGAGAAAAATGCGATTTGAGTGTTTAATTGTGTGCTTTTCTAACGAGTTTTCTTTACGAAATTTTATACAAATAAGCTATTTACACGCGAAAATGTCAAAATATATTTTTGCACTCCCGTATTGAAACATACGCTCTTTGATATCCATTTGAATATCGTAATGTTTCACTTTATAATAAATTTGGATTTAAATCAATATAAGGCTATTACTATAATTTTGTGTGATTCCGTATCGAAAAGTAGCCTATTTTTTACTGATTCTGAAACTGTTTACAGAACGGAATGCGGTAATATTTCAAAATTTGAAAATAGTCGGCAATTTAATGTAAATGCATATTGTTGTCATAGCCAAATTTATTTTTAAATATTGTAATTTGAAAATTTCCTTGTGAGTTGTTGTTCTACAATTTGAAAAACCCGTTGCGAACGTTTTTATTACTAATTATCGATTAATTTTTATTTTTTAGAATTACCCAAAATAGCGTTCGATACACATTTGGAATCGGTTATTACAGCACTCATATTAGTTAATTATACAACAAGGTCGATAAGATAGGGCATTTTTAAACACCACCACTCCCGAATTTATGTATTTTGTCGACCGCAACAAAAAAAAATTATATATTTTTGTATTTGAATTTTTGTATAACAAAGTACTAATTTTGTGGGGTGGGGGTGTTGAATAATACATAGCGAAATACTATGCGGTTTAAAGGAGTTTATAGAGGAACCATTGGCTACAAAAATGTAAACATTTTTCAATAGTAGGCCTAAACCCCGTAGAAAGACATAGAGAAATAATAATATTAAATTTATATTTGTAC
>JXOV01015053.1:2007-45868 GCA_001014945.1 Clogmia albipunctata
AATTATTTTACCTTATAATTATCAAAATTCATTTTTACAATAATAATTTTAGATAAAAATTGGGTTTTTTATTCAAATTATTTGTTTACCATATATCACTAATTTCCAAATTTTCTTCGATTATTTTAAGCAATTTATTGAAATATTTATAGCAAACTACTAAAACTAAGTTTAAATGTGAAAACTAATCAGACTGACCCATAAAACTCAATAAAAAATTTGAAATTCAAAATATCAACCAGTAATAACAAAAAGGTTGAATACCTCGACGCGTAATTTGAGCGCACCCTACAGTTTTGCTGTCATTTTCGATTATTGTATGTAATATAATTATAATATTTTTTTAATATTAAATTTTATTAAATTGCCTATCAAATGATACCACATCATATCAGATAAATATTAAATGCGTGACAAAACTTCTAATTTTGACTGCAAACAGGGTCGAATACTTTCAGGAGTAACTGTACATTTTCTAGCAATCCTATTCAAAATACATAAAAAACTTATTTCAAATATAATTGACGTAATACGAGTAACTGTCGCCTGGATAAAAAAAGAACTTGTGTTAGATGTGAATAATAAGTTTTGATAATTAACCGAATTTATTTAAGGATTATAATTTTCTTTTTTCACTAAGAGAAAACAAAAACATAAATTGTCAATTGCAAAGTGACACATTATGAAACTGAAATCAACATCAAAAAGTTATCTCTTCGATATAGGATTACAAAAAAATACATTTATCTAATAATTTTATTGGAAAATAATTATAAAAAATTACCATGTAAATAATGGTTTTATCGTTCTATTTTTGCAAACCAAATCTAATAATTCAAACAATTAAAATTAGAAAAAGTTGTGAATTATTATAATTATTACGGCACTAAAACATACTAACGCAGAATAATTTGGTCAACAGCTCGAAGCCATGGATGTAATTGTCGAAACTTTTGCAAATTAACGTCACTGTAATAATTAAGTTATGGCTGAAAAGTGTAAGATAACGAGACAACTTTGGTGTTGCTGGATGGCAAACGCCAAAAATTCGCTTTATGACTTTGAATAAAAATTGGGGAAAGCACATGGAAAGAAGAGGAAAGTGCCATGAACTCTCTGGTATAAATAAATTTGCAACTCTAATTTTTATGAAATTTAAAATTTAAATCAATTTTGAATATTTTCGTTATTTATCTACATTAATTTTTAATGTTAATTCCTGTAACGTGCTGCGAAATCCGTTGTGGTGCTTACTTAATTGGCTCTGGGTCTTCGGGCAAGGTAAAATGGCTAGCAAAAACACAATTAAATGCAATAATAATTAATTACTAACACCATCATCTAATTGTCGGTTATTACACAAATGAATAGTCATAACCATCTTATCAAAAGTAGAAAAAAGCAAACAAACGCCACTAACACCAGTCAATTTCTACGCTATAAACTAGGGTAGTCATCTTTTTTGTTGTAAGTACAATTAAAATTTTAACAAGTTCAAAAAATTATCATCATCCTCATAAAAAACCAGTTCATAGTCCTACAAACACACATACGTATTTATTTTAAAGTTTATTTAATTATGTTATGTTGCTCTTTGAATTGATATTAAAACGATAAAAAGACGTTTGTACTTTTTTAAATATTTATTTATTAAAATGATTTAGAACTAACAAATAGTCTTTTGAATATTCTAGTCCATTTAGGCGAACATAATTTATTGTTTTTACAATTTAATTTGTGGGCAGTCATGTTCCTAAGCCATACTTTTATGATCAAGGAAGTGGATTTGTTATATGTGCCATCAATCCGTTATTTTTCACTACTCACAAGGGCAGTATAGGTCACAGTATATGTAATGGTTAGGATTAGTTGTGTATAGACAGTAAAAGTCAGGTAAGGATTTGATTTAAAATTTAATTAATATTAGTTTTTTTGGAAAATTTTTGTTTTGAAAGTTTATAATTGTATTTTAGTATAAATTAATAAAACTGCAAATAGTATGTTTTAGTGCTGAAATCACAGACACTGACTCTGAAATGCCCTATTTATTTATGGAAACGTAGTTTATTTTTAGCAAGTCATGATCAACATATAACGTTCCATTAATAAGAAATGACAACTTCGCAAAGAAATTAAAATTTTAGAAACGAAAAAGGTTTTTACAAAAACCTTTGAAAATCACAAAAATCAAACCATTCGAAATAAAGTATTTTCGTGTTCTTGATTATACCCATTAAGTATAGTACATAGTTCAGTCGGTTTGAAATATAGTACAAAACTATATAATATAGTGCGGGTAGCAACCCTCCTATTGACTATGTAAAGCGGATTTTTATGGGCGATAACCGTAACCGTAAAATTGGCATTCAAATTCGCAATCGGATTTTTTTCATTGGCTGATCGATTGAAAATCATCCGGGGTCGCTTCTTTGTTAATTTTTGACAAATTATGCAAGTTATAGCTTAGAAAATTTCGTAGTTTATTAGACGACTCTCACTGTCTTTTTTCGCCCATTAAATACACATTGTCGCTTTTCGTACACAAAACAAGAGAAACACACAATTAAGGCACATGTGCAAACCGCCGCGGAGAGAACGAGAGAGAGAAAACACACAGAATAATAAACGGAAAACAAACGACATCATCGCGAGTGACAAATTGGAGGTGGTAATTTAATTAGAATCTGGAGCAATTAAAGCTGGGGACTTTTGTTTCGAAAAAAGGAAAAAAAATGTTTTGGCACCTTTTCTGTATGATTGTGTCGATAATCGGCCTCTTCATTTTGCTAATGTACATCGACGCGACATCGCATCAAGAAATCTATGCTTGAGGCACCACGGAGAAGAGGAGAGGAAGTTTTGCATAAGTGGCTTTTCCCAGGCGATTTGTCACTGCATCAGAAATGGAGAGACCTTGCATTGAAAATTTGTACTATTTTGAAAAACCAACAAAAGAGAAAAATTCTCCCACGAGCGACACATTTGAAATGGAAAGCTGGTGCAATCCACCCCTTGCGACGACCACAAGATTTGTGTGTGAGAGCCCCGAAATCGGCGTTTTTCAACTCAATGGTTAAATAATTTCGTACTTTACTTATTATTGCATTGTATTTCACCTCAAAGCAGCCACCAGCAGAGAGTCTTCCCCCGACCAACTAAAAACCGAGCAGCGACCACATGAAGAAAATTAATGTTTTCTGTGTTAATTTGCTACGAATATACCTCCAACCAAACATAGTCAGCAGCGGCCATGGCGGAAAAAACAAAACATTTCATACCGAGGCAAGCGCGCCGAACGAAAGCACGTTTGGATCGAGAATTGTTCGCGCTTTTCCAAGTGTTATCACCAACAGTAGTAGTGGATACAATAAGAATGTGATAATTCTGGCGGCGGGCGTCTCTCAAGGATTAAGATCGCAACAATCGTATCTCGGCTTTAAACAAAAAGTGCTGCGATCGCGCCAAATACCGTTGACCAAACAGTGCGCGCGCTCGATCGCCAAAAGTGTGATAAGGAAATACCAAAAGTGTCTCTCGTTCAATATACAATTATTGTGCACGTTGCCTCTGGTGTCTCTAATATTGTTGGTTTTTGCAATCAAACACACAAAACAATTAAAGCCATCACTAAAACTGTACAATTAAAAAAATAATAATATTAGTACACGGAATCGAATATTTTGATTCCGATTTCTACAATAGAACCGACACTGATCGTCGTCGATCGACAGTGTGTGGCTGTGGTGTTCAAAGTGTAATTGTTCGGTAATTGGTCTGATGATAGACAAGCCCGAGTGAAAGAGAGTGCGGTATTTTGTCGGGGCTGGGACAAAATGAAGTGGAAAATCAGATGATCTTTAAAAATCGATCTCGCAATATACGTGATTTACGTGTGAAAGTTTCCGCGAGTGTATAGAAGAAGAAGTAGAGAAGATTAGAAAAAGATCTGTCAAAATTTTTAATAATAATTACAATGGCCAATATCTTGGAATTGGGGTCCAGCTTTGAGCATGATAACGTGATAAGGCGCTTTCGAAAGCTGAGCAGCGTGATCGATGAGAATGTCAAAGAATTAGAGGATGGACTTCGAGAACCAACCCCACTGCCCAATGGCTTCCAGTTTGAGACTCTTTTGAGGCGCCTCAGCTCCAACAAACATATCCAAGATGAGCGGAGGTCGCGCTTGAGGTATTTATTCAGTACTTTACCACTCTTCCAATTTCAGTTTCAATTGCCGAAACCGAAATCATCCAAAGGCCAAAAACTAATTTTTGAAAGTTTCGATTTCGATTAAAATTGAAGGCATTTTTTAAAAAACACAATTATTATATTATTAACTCATTTTCGCTCCGCCACAATAGTGGTGGTCTTGCTTTGTTGTGATGATTAATAAACATTGAACGGTGGTCTTTAATTGCCGGGCAGAGCACCCAACTTTACAAATTCCAATCGTTTACATCGTTCATTACAAATCAAATTTCTACTCCAAAGCTCATCGGAACAAGTCTATGTATATTATTAGTCCATTTTGTTGTAACTGACTGACTGATAGCGAAGCATTTGATGCATATATTTTGCAATACAACAACAACAATAGTAACATCGATGCCGATGACCTATAAACCCTTGCGCGACAATGGAAACTATTACTATTAATAGATAGTCACTTTCCCTTACCGCAAACGTGGAAACGATATAGTTTAACGCTATTAATCAATCATTTAATACAAACAGTCAATAAAATAGAAATTCTTTTATTGGGCAATCAATCAGTTTCCTTGAAGTTTTAAATTCAAAAGCTAATAAATTTATTTTTTAAAAGTGTTAAAAAATGTATATTTTTTCTTATAAAAATGTTAAAGAAAAATAACTCAAAAGACAATGAAAACTATGAGTAAAAAATAATAATAAAATGTTTATATACAAAATGCGATACCGCTTCAAGATTAAAATTATGTATTAAAATATTCGCAACTCTTCATAACTTTAAGCTGACAAGAGAAAAGTAAAATGTTAATTTTTCTGATTTTTTATGATAATAATGATATACTATTTTCATAAGTATTAAATATATGATCAATTTTTAATATAAAGGCTTAGCACTGTTATTGGGTAAAATATTGTGTTTTTATTTACAAAATTAAGTTAACAAAGAAAACGAAAGAAATTTAATGGTTATTTTTTCAACAAGTGCGAAATTAGTTTTTTTTATAAGAAAAATATATTTAATTAGAAACGGATTTGAAATAGTTATTTTCGTTTCAAGACGCTTTAAGTTTCGGTTTTCAAGAAAGAAGGCTGTTTCCGCTAAGAGACGAAGTCGATGACGCGAATAGCTTCCTTTGAGAAACGAATGCCATTTTTCCTAATTTTCATTTGTAAAATAGCAGAAAAACTAATTAAAACTAATTTAATATTTATATAACTTTGATACTCTGGGGGCTCTTTGTAGTTTTAAAAAATATAAACATAACATTTAATGAAACATTTTGATGTTTCATTCTTCAGACTAGAATAAGAAGAAGAAGAAGAAGTCGAATGATAAGTTGTATTTGTGAATGGAGTGTATCTTTTCATTTCTATAGTACATTTTTCAGACCTGTATTCATTAGTTTTTCAAGCCTTGATGATTATTATGTTTCATTTAGAAAAGTTTCACTTTTTATTGAAGCATAAATTAATGAAAACAAGTACTTTTTATATCAAAATTAGGAAAACCATATTTATCTTAAATCCTCTTTAATATATATTACAAAATTGGAAATATATTCGTCATTATGTAGGCATTGTACATACTGGATGATAAATGTAAGAAATTTCTCTAAGTTATTGTATGACATTGAGATAAATTTGTCACTAGTGCAAAATATAACTTATTCAAGGGAAAAGCTCTATTTCTTATATGGGATTGCAAAACTAAATTTATACATTTTCAATAGTCTCCTAATATTAATATTAGGTGTTTACGTTTACTTTTTAAACTATACATATTAAGATTGCACTATTTAATTTTTTTAAATTAATCAATACAAATAGGTAAACATAACTCTACTTTAATAGATTTTTCAAAATGTATTTATTGTGATTATTATTTATTAAACGTACAAATTAAAGTAGCTCAAAGTACATGTACGTTTTAGTCACACCTTCTTTAGTAATGAATGTGTGACGGAATTTGTCCTTCTCTCCAACTTTCTTAATATTTTTTTTTCAAGTAAATATTTAATAACTTTGTTTGCAAAAGACTTACAAAGTAATTAAATATTCAAAACAAACTATATATATTAATAGTCTAGATGTCTTAATTATAAATACACATTGTTCAGAAGGACTAACGTATTCGCCAAATTATAAAAACAATAAAAAATATAGTCAACTCGCAATGATTAGGAGACAACTATTCCATTTATAATAGAAAAACATCTTACTTTCAAATACTTCCAATAGCATAAGTTCAGGCGAAAACATGCCGTTATTACATGTTAGTTTTTCATTTAAAAAATCTGTACAAATAATAATATTATGTAAATCCATTTTTCTTATAGAAAAGGTTTATTTTAAGATCGGTGCAAAATATTTACACGCTGATAAGATTAAACTATTTACACAAAAATTATCAGAATATATAACATAATAATGTAAATTACTAAACATACGCATTTTTAATTTAAATATTACCTTAAATACAGATAACATAACGAGTTCAATGCTTTTTAATATAATAATAATAGTTTTTACATTGACCTCAATCTGCTAATTAATTAGAGTATTCAATCATAATCATATTCAATGAATACATAAGTTTAAATTCATTTATCATGTTTGATTTGCTTTCACTAATTTGAAATTCAGACATATATTTATTCCTGAAATATTTTAAATTTACGGTTAATTTTTCAAATAAATTTTGTTCTTTAAAATAATCAGCTATTTAAAAAAAATTAATAAAATTGACATTAAACTTAAATGATATTAAATATTATTTTTCATCAAAAGTCATATTATGTAATTGTTTCAAACCAAAAGATTCCAAAAGAATTCCAATTAAAGCTTATATAAAAGAAATTATAATCATCTCACATCGTTAATAACTAAATTTTCAATTTGATAATTATATGCAACTGCAGCGAACAAGAACTAAAGGCATAGCAAAAGAAAATCTCGTCGAGTTAATTACATGTCTATTTTGATGTAAAACAAATATGGAGGAAAAACAACATTAATTATGAACTCCCATTTAGTGTTGCCCTTATTTTAAGCATAACAGAAGCAAAGTAAGCAATGCAATTTAAAAGAAATGCACTTTCTTTCCAAATACTTGCCCCATACTAAAATCGACACAAGTATTTAGGACACTAGGTAATTAAATAGCTTACATTCCTTTCCTTAATTATCAGTTGACCCAAAGGTGAACATAAAGAGGATTAGCTGGGTAAATGGATCGAAAATCAATCAATTACTTTAAGTCCCACCAATCCAATTAATCCAAGTGGAGAATGTTATTTTTGCCAAACTAAACCTTAATTTGATCCACATAAGTTAGAAAGTACTCGTTCTTGTTACCTTTTTAACTATTTCCCATGACAAAGTAATACATTACGAGTCCAGTTTAAACATTTTATTTTCTTATTTGTTTATCTGTATGTTCGTTATGATAATTGTATAATTTTGTTGTTATTTGCAAAATTGGAATAATGTTTTTTTCTGCGTTGCTGTGATTTTATTAAACACAAAATCGATTGATATGTATGTTATTAGTGTATACTGGTCGTCCGGCCTAAGTTGAACCAATATTTCGATAATGAAAGATACAGTTTCAATTCCTGTAAGAAACATGGGGAGTCTCAATCTCAACCCACAGGGCTTTGAGTTTTAATTGATTATTTGGTTTTCAGTGTATTATTAGTCAATGAATAGAACCTAGACCAGTTGTAAACGGATCAAGTCAATCAGCCCATTTTATTTCTATTTTGGCGCCATTGCCTTTACCTTTCCAACAACTAGCGAATACTTTTTTAAGAGTTCGCTTGCAATAATTATCGGTAATATTTTTGATAATAATATATTCACATCCTTTGGGGCTTGGTTGGTACATTTAACATTTCTTTATTTATTTGAAATTCCACCTTTTGATGACTTCTCTCATCTAGTCAGCGCCTGACCTTCTCTCGTTTAACAGACTGTATCAAGTCTTATCGTCCTTGCAGCAATTGTATCATGTGAGAGATGGTTTATTCTTTTCATCCTCAAATGCGGCAGATTTTGTCTATAGTCCATCCCAACTCTCCACATTGCCGAAATCGGGCAATCACCGATATATTTCGGTCTCTCTGTAGGTACCACGGTAGTCTATCTGTTAGGAGAAATCAGTAACGACATAGACTTAACTGATGGTAACAATGGACGCTTCTGTTTTTTAGCTCTGTCCAGGCAGCTTCTCCTCTTCTTTGCGCGCTATCTATTGTGTTTGATATACTCAAATGGTTACGCGCCGGAAAAATATTCGTCCAGGATTCGATCCCAACCTGCGAAGAGACTGACGAATGTGTTACCATTTGACCATAGAGGCGGAAAGATATAGTTAAAAATAATTAATAGTGAAAATTATGAAAAACTAGCTATTTATACAATAAAACACAATTAAACCATAAGATTATAAACACACTCCTAAATTATAAAAAAAAAAATTGAACTTCAATTCATTTATAACTTATATTTCACTTCTTATACATTAAAATTTGTGTTATTTTTATTTTATTATTAATATTATTAATTTTGTTTTATTAGTTCCAAATTAGATTTGAATTTGATTCTGCAGTTTTAATTTAAAATGTCGATTATTAAAGTGAACACTTAAATAAGAAACTGTATTCTATTTATTTTATAGTCATAAAACAAAGTTCTAATAAGTTTTTTTTTTCATTTTTTGTTGCTTAAAATTGATATTATGACATTTAAATTTACTCTGTCAAAGTCGTTATTATAGCACAAGTACTTTAAAAACTTTTTTAAAGCACTAGTGCTGTTTCTTTATTATTAAGGTGTGACCTCAGGTAAAGAAATTCATCAATTTTATATATACGCCATTTTCATTGGGCGTGGTTTAACTGTGTTTTGTTAGTGTTTTTAAAAATAAGCCACCCTTGTTTTTAATAATGACTTATACTATCGACCTTGTTATATAAATAACAATTATACAATTCTATTGAAAAATCTTTACAGTTAAGTAGCAAATGCTTTCTCTATAAAGTCCTTTACGAAACACACTGTTTAGTTTTCAATTCCAGTAAAAAATCACAAATCGTGTAAAACACACAAAATTAAAACGAAAAGTTTTTTTTTACTTTATATATTGTCATTTTTATCGTTTGTATCGAATAATAATTTGGAGAAAAAAAAACTGGTATTAAAAACATATAATTAAACATTAAATACTCTTTTAGAAAATTTATTTTGTTCGTTTTCTGGAATTTTACTCGTGTTTATAATTATTGCTGAATTTTCCCAAATTGTTGTTTAAATAACTATTATAATAATAACTATTATAATAGTACTGCAAATCTCATCGCATATTTTCTTGAATTTTCTGTTTCTTCAGAAGATATATTATACTATTGAGTATACTAAAGAGTGTGTACTTTAACTTGTTTAACAAATGAAGTATTTTAGAGGCAATGTGTCAGTGAAAAAAATTTTCAAGTTGTAAAGTTTTACAATGAAAAATATTAAATTTTGCATTGCCTTCAAAATTTTCCATGCCGAAACTAAAACATATTAAAATATTCGGAATATTTCACTTAATATACGAGCTCATTTTAAAAATACAGTTGAATTAAATTATCAAAAATGCATAATATTAACAAAATACACATATGTTGAATATACGAGTACACATTTAAAAGAAATTTGTTTAACAAAGTTTTATATAAATGACAATTAACTATTAGCTAATTGATTACCTTTATCTTTTAGGTAATATCTCACGAGTCTTCAACAACTAATTATTAGGTCCGCTTGAATTGATAATAATGTATGTCAATTTTCTATTAATATTCATGATGCGTAGGTTATCTAATAAGATGTCACTCATTTTATAATACAATATTCAAATCAGTTTGAAATATATGCATTTGTGACTTCCGTTGATGATTATTGATTTGTTTTGTCCAACGGCATTGAAATTTAATATGTTTCCGAAGCTGAAAAGAAATGTATTAATTTACCAATGTTATATACTTTCACTAGTTTTTATGAATTGATGGGATCGTCGTATATAATTTGCGAATTTTTGTGAACCCCATTCCCAATTACTAGGCGGTCTTTAATAATTCCGCTTTCTTGTTCCGTTAGACACGCTTGACGGTTTTTTCCTTTAACAAGAATCAACAAGCTTCACAATAAAAACCTGCTTCTTAGCCAATCAATTGAACCTGTCTTTAGAACTTTCCAATATTTACATTGATTAATTGGGTTTCGTTTTTATCCTTTACTTATTAATCAGATATGGATCATTAGGAAGCTATTTCTAAATTTCAAAATGAATAACTTTATATTTAACATTTATAATTTCTATTTTATATCCGTTTATAAAATTAATATTAATAATTTACCTCATTAATTCAAATAAGAGCACTCTATTTGAATGAATTACCATTTTACAGGAAAAACATATTGACACACATGTTAGTGAACTTTACAATTTAAATTTTATTAAGAGAACTGGAATGAGTGTTTTTTATTCAACGGGTTTTCATTCTTCGTTAACAAATTATACCTTTACCGTTCTTTTTCTCTAGGAAAAAATAAATTGAAAGATTATCTTAAGTTATTCTGCCAATATTCGAAATTAAACTAATAAAAATCTATACATAGAATACCAATAGGTAAATGATTTTGTAACAGTTTTAATATAATTTACTGTGATAAAATAATCTTTTTAAACTCCAATTGGTTTTTTTTTTTGCAATTCCGCGCCTAAAATGCTTTGAGAACCGTTCGTGATATACAAATTCACACATCAAACCGTAAAAGAAACCAAAGACTAGTCATAATATTGGCGTATTAACTAATTTATTTTACAAATCAATATTATTAGTATAATGCGGTTTCACAGTCACACTTTTCATTTCCAATAATTTGATCTGAGCCAAATTTATCTGTATTATTAATTTGAAAAAACATTAATTTAAGACACGATTATGATTATAAAATATTTAATAATTTATGCGACATCTTAATTGAACTGGTCCATTTGTACCGAATGGCGACAAAGTACTCGCATTTTAATTGGCAATCAAAGACAAAGTCATTAACGGCAACATTCAATTATCGCAATCTAATCGTTTAATTAATTCAATTTTTCTGCGGCAAAGCAGAATCGTACACGATAAATCGTTTAGCAATTTCAGTGTAGTATAATAAAAGTGAATTTGGCGCACTGATGCTGAAGCTTTCATTGAATCAGCAAATATAAGTATCTGTCGAAAATGAAAGTCATGATTTGTCAAACGGTCCATTATTATAACTCTCTATTCGCCCAGGGCGGCATCGACACAACCAACTATGTCGGACCCTATCTCTGGTCGTGGCTGGTGTTGATTAGGACCGAAAATGCGGCATGCTAAACACTTTCATCTCCTCAATGAATATGTTTCGCAAGTCATAAAATGTTTGTTTTTGTAAAAAAGTACACGTTAAAACGTTCGTTGACTGTTTAATGAAAAATAAATAAACGAGTAAACTTAATGATAAGAGAGATTACTGGTACGAATAAATCAAGATGTTCTTATATAATCACTGTCGGCCGTACAGACGCTAATCTGTCTGTCAGATTTGCGCGTCTGTGTGAATTTTTGAGGGACGTTTCAAAAATCGGTGGTTGTTTTTTCATTCCTCTTTTGTGTGGGTGCAAAGTGAATTGATAACATTGTGATTATTAAAGTCAGGTATTGCTCTATCGATCAGTCCAATCCAAAAGTGATAAAGAGCCATTAAGTTGAACCTGTTCTTTTGAATGTTTTCGTTCCCTCCACATTTTTTCTTTTGACTCCGGCCAGTCCAGTCTCTTCTTGTCCAGTTAAATTGTTATACCCGAGCTTTTTCACTGTATTTAAATTTATACACATTTTTTTTATTATTTACTCTTTACGCTGTTTGTGATGTGGTCTCGGGGCTTTCGAGATAATATTCAAAAGCATCATCATCAGTTCAGCACACACGCGGGCTGTTGTTGCTCCATGTAGTCGTCGTCTCCCATTTGGAATTTCAGCAAGTTAGTGAGCGTGATTCGGGTTGCGGGATTACACAAAAATGTGACGCATTGAAAGGGTTTAATACTTATTTTTGTCAATTAAAAATAAGCTCATTAAATTCTATTACTGAAAAACCAACAAAAATCGTAACTCGTGATATTTTAATCTTTTGTGTGTTTTTGTGTAAATAAAAGTGCCAATTACGACAATTATCATATAATAAATGTGCCAATTCAAATTTCCCTTTGACAACCCGTTTCTTTGGATATACGATTATTTATGTGCTTAATTCTCTTCCGAATTTCAAAATTGTGTAAATAATTCATTTTGCAAAAACAAAAACAGCAACGAAAACCGCGTGACTTGGTGCTGTGTTCTTGTGTGTTCTTTATTATCAAATGCAGTGCGATCAGATGTAATATTTTTAGAACTCAAGACACTTTATGGCTTATCACTTCATCAACATGACATTCCTTTACTACCTTGCGGTTTTGGCAAACAAAGCTCCTTTCTAACGACATTATACAGATATAAACGATTAGAAGTGGTATTTGATTACATTTTTATCAGTTCTTTTGTGCTTTTTGTTCGTTATTTTTAGAATTCGCAATTAATAAACCGTAAGAAGTTTTAGGAAAAACATTTCACCCATTTCTTTTCATTTTGCCGGTCTCTTGAGCAAAAAACCAAAAACTGAATTAATTGGACTTCGTGTATAATAATTCCATTATTTTAATTAGCAGAGTGCAAAATTTTCACCAAAAATTGTAATGCCATTATAAAATTAATCAAATATTGGAAGTTGGTTCCACTTGATTTTAGCTTTTACGATTACTTATGGCCAGTAATTTAAAATGATACTTCCCATTTGCAAATAAAAAAGGCCATTTCAGAAATTAAAAGTGAATTATAGCTGCCAATTTAAGAAACATCAAAAATAATTACAAGTTCACCTGATCGTAAATATAAATTTTCTTTCATTTTACTGTAAAAGGCGATAATCAAGAGATGCTTTTATACCGGTTTTCAGTCACATTATAACGTACATGATTCGGTATTGGAACACGCATGATGTGCCTGTGATTCACGAATTTATCTCCAGGCTTTCCAGTGATAAATGGGGTTTCATCTCGTCTCGTTCTCTTCATTTAAATTTTATGTGACTATGACAAATGCCATTTAGTTCGGAACAAATCTTGGCCAATTGTCATAATTTACCAGTGGAATACTGTTTAAATGCTATTTTTGTTATCTTATCAGGACCTACATCTTCTGAAAAATAACTTGTTTACACCTGGCTTATCGGCAAAAATCTTGAGAGTAGAGAAAACGCACACACTTTGCGATAACGATGGAGAACAAATGCACAATTACCTTTTAAAGTGATTGTAATTCAGAAAACGTGAAATTTGAATATAAACGTGATCACTTAATGCCCAATTCTCACGTCCCATTGCCTTAATGTCCAGACGATCTTTTTTCTGTTCTATTATTAATTTCTCGTCCACTTTTTTATGAATCCGTAGTGCACAATTTTCTCATAGCCCAATTGCCACCTTGAGCTTTAGAGAATTAAAATGGTGTTGCAAAAAAAGTTATTAATTTTCACGACAACTGGACCGAGAAAAATAATTGTTTATTCAAATGTCGAGAAATTGCCGAAATTCAATCTCCATTTAGTCAAGTCAAGAAGGATTTTTGCAATGTTTTCACACCCTCTATAATTATCTAGACCAGCTCCGGTAAATCTGTCCAAAAGCACATTCCCATTCAATAGTAGTAGCTCCATGCACCAGAAGTTTGAATGAAAAGAAAGTAAAAATTTGCGTGATTTCAATTCAAGGCGTATTAATTGAGGAATTTCATGAGTCTAATTAGCCGATTGAACGAAAACGAAGTTGGGTGAGGTCAGTTTGAAAAGTACCGCAAAATCGCTGCCAATTCGACTGCCCCAGGAATTTATGCTAACAATAAAAATGTGATCAATTATATCCAAATGGTAGACAACAGTTAGAAACCGGAATTCCATTTGCAATCGTTTGTTTTTATACACATTTTACCACTGCTGAATTCCAGCGAATGCTAAACTTCAAAGAAAGATGGGAGGAGAGGAAAACCAAAAGAACATATCAAATCTCATCTAACAACCAGGGTCATCATCTCGCTAGCACAACACAGACTGCCCGTTGCTGATAAAGTGAATGGGTGGATTTATATCGGTTTTCTATGCAGAAATTTCTATTAATTTTCTATTATTACTCTCTACGAAATAAAGATACAAATTGTAGGATTAAGCACGACAAGAAAATGGAATGGACTCTGCCGTTTAAGCATTCATATAACTGTATTCAAGGTCAAAGGAAAAGCATATTAAACATTTACAAAATTTTAAAATAATTGAAATGGGCATTTCATTAATTGAACAAAAAAAGATATTGATGCTAAAAACAATTCTTAGAACCTTTAGTTGTATAAATAAATAATTGAAGTGTACTTTATAATTTCAAAGTATTTTGAGGAAAATAAATATTAATAAAAGTTTAAAAGCCTTTTTAAAAAATAAAACAAACCATTTAATTTTTACCGTATCATTACTTGTGATTTTATCTTAACAGTATTTTTATTATTCTTTGCATTCCATCTAACTCAAAATACTTAAAATTGTGTAGATAAAATTAGAGATATAAATTTATCGAAATACTCCATAAAAAAGTAATGATCTCATACATGGAGAATTTGGAAGGGTGTTTTCGAAAGTGAAATGTGAAGGTTGATAATTAGAAAAGAATAATCACTTTTATTTCAATCAATTCGTGACCAAAATCGGGACACACTCTCCTAATGATTGGGGCGTACTCGTAAAAGAATTGCGCCAATTTGTATTCGAACACCATAATCTCTTGTTTATTATCTCATAACCGCAATAAATGGTTTCGATTAAATGTACATTGCACGTCTTTCTTCATATTGCCATAATCTAAATTGCTATAAGCCGTCTCACTATTAATAGGCTTGAACTTGAAAGCTCTGATTTGGAGCAATAAGAGGGTCTGTTTGTTTGCGGCCAGTAAATTGTTTACCATATCTCCGTAAGCTTTGAACAAGTTCAATGACGTGTTGCGAATAACAATGGAGAATATTGAAAAGCACAGAATGAAGGAATGAAGAAAAAAAAACAGATCAGACGTGACTGGAATTCTATCGATCGATAAGGTCACACAATTCGAATAATAATGCGAGCACAAAGTTCAAGAAAATGTAATCAAATACCTTGCAATTTCATTTTAATGTTGCATTTGCTTAATTTTTTAAAATATATATTTGTTAATTTTTTTTTGCAGTAAATGTTGTGTTAATGTCGTGAAAATGAATGGTGACGGATTAGTCAATTAGCCAATTTAACACCACCTGTGTAGTCGTGTAATGTGTCAGTAAATTAGATCATCCCTAGATACTTCACCCCATTTTCCATTTTAATCGCCCATTAAACCAATTAAAAATGTTTTCGCTAATCAATTTTAAATCGTTGCTGAAAAGAAGAGAGAGTGTTGTGATGAAACCGAACATTGACCTGGGAGATGTGATCCCTTGTCGAACTACAATCGCCACGGGAATCACCTGTGTCGTGGGAGTGATTGGCAGTGCCGTTTTACTCATTCAGGGCGTCAAATACTTTAGGTAAGAACTCGGATGATGTTGGATTAATGCTCTACAATGACAGTGTCTCTATGATCTGCAATGGGAAATAATTATGTCAACTTTAAAATTTAATATTTGGATACAATATTTAATGTTTTAGTTTCATAATATTTTATACTTAAACTATTATAAGTATTTTATGCATTAAATCTAACTAATGTCGAATGTTAACTTGATATTTTTTATATCATTTCAAGAATTTAAACACTGAAAAACATAAATTCCTTAGATTTTCTTTCCACTAATAGTTTCATTTTGTACTTAATATTCTTCTTAAAATCAGTAAAGGAAATTGCTATTTTGTTATTTTCAAGCTATGATAGATAAACTAAAAACTAGGAATTTTATAAGTTAAGTCATAAAATTAATGGTGTCAACAATTCATAGTAAACGGATTTTTATTTTATTTTGGCTCAGTTTAGCGGAATGATAAAATTTACTTGATATGAAAGTGATTACTAGCACTTATGGGATTATTAGCACTTACTCACGGAATTGCAAAAACTATATTTAAACATTTTTAAATTAAGAAACTGCTAATTTGTCACTTTTACAAATTAACAAAAAAGAAATACATATTATTACTCATAACCAGACAATTGTTAACTATTGAATTAATAAAATAATTTTCTTTAGAAATATAATTTATAAATTGGAAATATCTTGTCTTTCATAAAAAGATAAATTTTTAAAACATGTACGATAATATTCAATAAAACTTATTTGCCTTAGTCAAATCGGCAAAGTTGCTTTGAGCTGAGCACCTACCAATATCATGTTTACCCACCGGTATAGAAATTTAATTTGAGCCATATGGTATGTTGGGAGCTGATGGCCTTCTCTGGCCAGACCAGCGAGTAGACAATACCAACAACAACTACAACGGGTGATCACCTTTCTGTCATTTGATCATGATTCTGGTTGGTTGTAATCAGTGGTGTGTGACCGAGCCCAAAACGGAAATAAAACAGTGCGCTGATGCTTCTACCATTATTGGGAGACGCGTTCAATTCAGTTCCATTTCTCCTGTGCCGCTAACGGTCCAATATTTACCCCATCTCATCTCCAGCGAAATGTCGACACAGATCAATCGGTTTTATCGGTGCCAATTATTATTCATCTCTGCGGACTGTTAATGAAGTGTGATTTCAAGTGTTTATTGCGCCAAAACTGTAGAGCTCTCCAAATTAAATTAAATGTTTAGGTATCGCAATGAAATTGTCATTTACAGGTGAGAAAGAGAGAAAAACGACAACAAAATAACAATGAACGATGATTTTTTTTGAAGTGTAGTAGTGAATTCGTAAAACTGACGATGACGGTCACATCAATTACGTAAAATAACCGAGATCGAGTTCATGTGAAGTGCAAGTTTATACTTTATACCCAGAGAGATTACAGATCTGTTTATGTTTGTTTTGTATTTTTCGCTGTAGTAAGAGTTATTTTGCAAGCAAATTTAAAAATTGGCTCACGACATTGCAATGATAAACATGTTTTCAATTTCTCGATAAATTGTAGTACATTTTATTATGTGAATGAAAAATTTGGATTTTTTTAAATAGGTTTAGTCTTGTGTAATGTGTATAACAGCTGATATTACTTTAAAACAGTTGGATTTAGAATAAATGTAATATTTTCAATAAAATGGTTTTATATGTTTTTGTGGCATAGAATTATACTGTTTTCATATTTGTTCAAAGACTTTTTTTTAAAGAAATTTTTAAAACACTAATGTTTTACCATTTATTATGAAAGATTTTTATTAAATTGATCAAATTCATCTAGAAGTCAGGTTCGTTATGAATAGTTTACTTTAATAACCAATTAAAAATTAATCAACACACCACATATTGGATATCTCTATCTAAAAAGTGAAATGCGAATCAACAACGACTATTTAAACAAATAACATTTCCTATTTGGA
The DNA here is from genome assembly GCA_001014945.1 of Clogmia albipunctata. Classification (NCBI taxonomy): domain Eukaryota; kingdom Metazoa; phylum Arthropoda; class Insecta; order Diptera; family Psychodidae; genus Clogmia; species Clogmia albipunctata. The sequence goes on from JXOV01015053.1 coordinate 19,885, forward strand.
AGAGAAAAACACAAAGATTATAATAATTTCTATAATTAGTTACAAGTATTTGTTATAATGAAACAATAATTAAAATTGGTTTAAGGGATTGAATTGCCTCTGTATCCTAGCGGTTAGTACCCTGGACATCCTCCTCGAGGTCGTGGGATCAAATCCCCGGGCGGATATTTATCTAGCGCGAAAAAGTTTCCACTTGTGTGTATATCAACAACATTGCGAAATAATATTCATAGCGAATTATAAATTAGTGATGGCGCAAACAAATAAATAAAATGGGCGGATTGACTGGATCCGATTACAACCGGTCTTAGGTACTATTAACTGACTACTAATACACTGAAAAAACAAACAGTCGTGTACAGTCTAACACCCGTTGGTTGAGGTTGAGACTACCCCTAGTTCCGTCGTGAATGTCGTGGGTATAATTATTATTATTATTAAGGGATTGAGAAATAAATGTATTATATTTCTCAGAACACAAACAATGATTTTAAGTTATTTTTTTGTTAATGTGATTAATAACGCATTAAGTTTTTTTTATAAAGCAGGGTCGATTATATTTTTATGATTTCTGATTTATTTAACAATTTAATATTAAAATAGAAAATACTAATATAAATTTAAAATCAAACCTATAAATGTTCCATTTTGATTGCATATTTTAATAAAAAAATTTTTTTGGAAAAATCACAATTGAATAAAACTAAAAATCATAGGTAATACTTATATAATAAACATAAAATGATGGTTTATTTAATAATGTAGATTTTAAAATAAAATGAAACGTTCTAGTTGAACAGACTGTATAAGGGTTATTGCTCGGCCATGTAAGTTTATATGACTCAAAGTTTTAATGACTTTACAAGTTTGCATTGTATAGTGATGTTAATAACGGATAAGTTGTTTTTTTTATGTTGAGTTTAATATTTACAAAAATGTACTTAAGACAAAAGAAAAAAATTAATGTATAATTTTTCTTTAATTAATATAATTTTTATAGAGTTTCAATTAGTAAAACATAATTTTTTTCTAATTATTAAATTATTATTAATACAATTAGTATCACTTTATGATTTTTCTAAGAATTTATTATTAAATTACAAATTCATGTTTGTAAATCATTATGCAACAATGTTTTGAACAAAGTATTTAAACGATTTAATAATTTAAAAGGCAACCTTGTTGTTACCTCGCTTAATTTATGTAATCAACTATAAAACAGAAATTGATAAAAATGAACTATGTTTTACTTATCTTTTTATATAGTCTTATTTAATTATATCAATAGTAGAATGATTAATATTTCTTTGGTTTTATTTCCCTTAAGGAAATGTGTGTAACATACGTTTCATTTGCATTAAATAAAAATATTAAAATTGCATTCCCCATTAAATTCAAGAAGGTGCACATCGATTGACCTTTTGAATTCATGAATACCCGACACAACAGTAGGAACATGGTCAACTTGTTTCGTTCATTTTTAGTAAACTAAATTATTCGCAATTGACAAACTTGGCTCAGAAGTATTGTATTCAGTCCAGTCAAGTCCAGACGTCCAGACAAAATGGTTCAAGTCCAAGTCTTTGTTGATAGTGAAAATGAAAGCCTCTCCGGAGGAGGCTCTTTGAATGTGCTCGTGATCCTTTTTCTTATAACGTTTTGTGCTCTTGAAATTTGGTGTTACAAAAATGTTACATCGATAATCCGCCGAACTTAAGGAGTGTTTTGTTTATAAGATTAAGAAAACTTTAACAAAAAAATTGAATAAATCTCAAGCATTTTTAACATTTTAAGTTAAATATTGATTTTGAATGTATAAAATATGCTTAAAATATGAGTATTTTTCAAAACTATAGTTTGTGATTTCTTTTATATTCTGAAATTGTAATATCTCATTTATAAAAAGATATATAAAAATTTACCCTTAATTTTGTTGACATTTTACATCAGTTGATCTTTATTCTAATTTGTATCTATAAAATATAAATTAAAATTAGTTTTGTAAAAAATCTTCAGTGTCTCTAAAAACAACCGAAATGGTTGATATGCATAATTTTCATTTCTTCATATAATTTTTCCAAAAATATAAGTCAGGTAAATTATAATTTTATTTATATAAAAACTAAATCCTGTTAGGAAAAGGTTAAGGTATCATTTCCGTGTTATAAATGGTTCCGCTAGGAAGTGCAGGCCGTCGATACAACGAAAAATATCGTTGGACAAAAGTTTTCCAATATACTATAACAATAAAAAATTAGGCCCATTGGTATCCGTTATTTAAAATTACTTTATGTTACGAATATGTGAATGTGAAACGAACATTAACAATAAGTAACAAAAAAAAATTGCCAAAACAAATTTATGCATTTGGTTGCATAATGTCAATGACGTTTGGAGGCCATTAAAAATAAATAATTCATTTTGTGTTCAAGTTGTAATAAATGTTGCTATTTAATATAATCAATCATTTAAAATAAAGCATATCATCGATCTCTCTTGCAAACAAGTGATTGTGCGAAAGGAAAACAATTATACAAACAAAAGAGGAAGAAAGCAACATACAATCATAAAATTTTTGAAAAGCTTGCTGAATAAAATTTTATTACGTGTGAGACGTAAATTGTAAATTAATCATTTTCTTTTATTTGTCTATTTATTGATTAAGAAAACGTATAAAATTTTATATAAAACACGGCCGATAAACATTCACTCGCCACGGTCTTAATTTTAATGCCTTTAGTTTTATACATGTTTAATTTGCATTAGTTTTCACTTAAATTGTAAATACATAAATAAATAATATTTGAAAAATCCCTTTATAATTTCAGTCAGATTAGTAATCGTCGGGAAAGAAAGGAGGAGAACAGACAAAGGAATAAGCAGTCCAATGTTTGTTCTCAATGCGGAATCAAGGTGAATCTGGAGGACATAACCACGTTTGCAGTGTGTCGTTCCTGCGACGAGACGATTTGCCGGAGTCGTCATTGCTCCGATTGGGACCGACAGACGGGATACTGGGAATGCTTGGTCTGTATTAAGAGCCGCGACAGCCAAGTGAGGGCAGGGGAGTGGATTCTGGACCAGCTGAACAGACGATTCAAAGTGCCTCGAAGTGAACAATCAAGAGAGGACGTGGTTTCATACAAGGATGCAGAAACGCGTAAGTTTTCCAATTAAATTCTCTCGAAATTAAAAGTTCACAAAAATCTTAAATTCTTCAGAGTCGGAACGCAGCTTTAACGGGTCTACTTATTCCATTTCCCTGGAGCAGAAGGAGAGGGTTCGGCAATTTCTGGAGGAAGTCATCGCGGAAGTGGTCGGGGGATCCTTGGACGAGATTCCGGTGACCCAATTAAATCGTCATCCCGAGTGTAAGTCGTACAATTTATTCCCTTTTATTCCGTTCTGTGGCCGATGAGACACATTTCTGTTCCATTTCAATTGCAGATTTAGGGTTTTTCATAAAATTCCATTCAGAACTAAGTGTTTGCATTTTTCATTTGGAAAAATCACTCCACATTGCGTTGAGGCGTAAGGAGGGTAAGTTGGACTGTTGCATGGTTGGTGGACGATTTGACAACCAAACTCTCTTCAATTACACACACACTCGTTGCATGATTTTCTATTAAAATGCAAAATTATTCGCACGAATTCGCCAATATTAAATTGATGGTTTGGCAGTTACAAAGTTTCTTCCTCCCTCTCTATTCTCTGCTCCACCAAGGAGACACAAACACTTTTCTAATTATCTTATCTGATGCGGCACTTTCCCAACTATATCCCTTTTGGAAATTTCAAACTATGAATTCCGTTGCTCATTAATTAAATTCGGAATGACGTTCCCGAGCTGATAGATCGATAGACAGACAGATTCACAATTAAAAGTTTTTAAGCTTGGATTACGTGTTTAAGTCATTGCTGGAGGTCAATTTGAGTGGTTAGGGTAATTGAAGGTTTTGAGCAAATCGCTCTCTCGTTCGCTCTTGTTGAGATCTCCACCAATTAATCAGCACGTGCAAAAAGTATTTTGCTTGTGTACGAGTACAGACATTGTAGACTTTAGATTCTCCAAAGAGGATGATTTGTCAAATTGAATTTGGTACCACGTTTTTAATCCCTTCCACAAGCAATGTAATTCGGAGTTGTGTAGTTGTTAGATCATAGTCAGACCCCTCAGGAATCGTAACGCAAAAAACGCAAGTACGAAAGCGCGCAAAAAAACGGGCGATTATTAGCCACCAAATGAACATATTACCCAAGAAAAAATCATCAAACCCGCTTATATGTTTGTTTATATGGGGATAATTAAAGTGGACTATGAAGCGAGCTTTTAGTCGGGCTCAAACTTTGCTTCCGATCGCAGTGCATTTTTAAGACTCGCTGGGTGTTCGATCGGACTTAAAAATCGAGGCAAAAACGTGAGAGAGAAATCAATCGGAAAATGATAATTGATGGATCGGGATCCGCTAAGTGCTTAGAAATTTCAGTTCAGTGAAAATTGACTTGAATTAGAGTGATTAATTAGTTATAATTAGATCAATTGAATTTCAAAGTAATTTTTGTGTATTTTATGCTGATAATTATTATATAATGAGCTCCATTGAGGGTTTTCTTCAATTATTACCTCATTTATTGCACTTTGATCCGTGTTTAACTATATAACTTTTTTATTTTAAAATATAAAAAATTTAATACTTTTCAAATACATAAATTAATTTTACCTGTTGAGGTGATTAATGTATTAGTGATTGGCCGGCCTTTGCAAAAACACTTGAGCGATAGTGATATCATCTGGGTGATTTTTTGCGCCCTCCCTGGTCTGATGACGTTTGTGGGCTTTGGGTAACGAACGCACACAGTTGAAACAGCTGAGCTTTTGATAACATTTTCATTATCGCTCGATTGATGTTTGTGAACACTTTTAAATATAAGTAGGCGCATGTTTGATGGCGAAATTTCAAAAGTGGTGTGCGAACACAGATAAATGCGTATAATTATGCGGACAGACACATCAGTGGCGCTATCAGAAAGGCCGGCCGCGATCGACACCACTGTGCTTCCGAAATTTCAAGTGCAAAATCACCACTTAGTTTTGTTCCACTTTTCCGATTGAAAACAACTGTCAGTGCGAAACCGAAACCACCGCCACCTATTCCACCCCCAATTGAACTGTATTGGTGTGTTCTTGTGTAGTTCTATGTGACAGGCTGTGTATATTGAATCGGAGTGGCCTTTTACTGCTGGTCCTTTTGTTCAGTGATTTCTTGTCATTTATCACAGTGTCAATATTCCCAATTGAATAATGGTGTTTTTCTTTGAGAAAATTGTTTGATTGATTATCGCCAATTTGTAAATACTTGTTCTTATAAAATGGTGATTGTTTTATTATTTGAATAATTGCTTGTATAATCCACTGTTATTCAATTTAAATCGGTGTAACACTCGCAAAATTATTGTGCAAAGAGGAATAACATTTCCATTGGGAATATTAATGCTGAAATCTCTCATCAAATGAGACAAAGTTCAAGTTGATGGTTTTTTCTCGGTGCAATCTCGAATGATTTGTGTGTGTTTCTAACCAATGAATATAATTATTCATCGATTCGGCCAGTGTGTGAATTCATAATTGAGACTTTAATCGAGTGATATGCAAAACTGAAAGCAGCAGCATCTTTGAATTGCAAAAATGATAGAAAGTGTGACCTGCGTCATCGGCAACTTTTCGCTCTATACCTATGGACTAATAGCGGCCTTCCTCTATGCGCTCGCCCATATTTTCGAGGTGGAACTGGGTAAATATAATATGCAACCGCTTTTTGTTCGTTCTCTGCTTCCATCCATTTTTAATTATTAAAACGATTCGCTTGATTAATTATTGAAGTTTTTGCATCGATTCAACTTTTCGCTGGTGCCGACTCCTTGGCCAGTGTGTCTATCTATTGCCCGAAAAGCATTCCCATTAATACAGTTCTCATTGTCGGAGCACATTATTGAATTCGCATTTGTGCGATTTCAAGATAAGACCCGTATCGGACATTGTTTGGAAATAACTAATCAGTATATAAAATTATCAATTACATTTTAATTGAACTTCGTTTTACTATCACCCAACCAACACCACTATCTTCTGTTTTGTGTTCAGCACGTTTTCCTCTACAGTCACTTTAGGATTTACTAGTTGATTTTATTCTTCAAAGACACGGAATTTGGTATATTTTTACTATAAAATTTGATCCATGTTTTATTTATAAGATTATTATGAAATATCGAACCAAATTTGAATATTTATTTGTTAATGTGGGATGTTTTAACAGGTGTCAGAAAATGTTCCAAAATTAAAAATGACACTTATTGCATCTGAAACAATAATTTGCCAATATTTATACAAACAACAGTTTCCATAACACTTAAAAATTTATAAAAAAAATAGATTACTAATTGACTTTCTAACTTTCCTTTTAGCTCTTAAATTATATGTTTATCTTGTTTATTAATTTAAATTAATTCATTGCAAAAAAATCAACAATAAAAAACTGAAAATATATATTTCTAATAACTTCAAATTTTTTTCAAGATTTATTTCACATATTGTTATTAACAAAATATTCAAAACCAAATTCCGTGGTTTAAAATTTGCTTGAAAAAGCTGTGATTTAAAACAAACCCTTTGACTTATTTTAGATCTACCAGTATGGGACCACGAATGTCCAGGTGTGACGCACTTGAACCTGAAACGGCTCATCCAGAAGGTAATGGCCGAAGCCATGCGCCTTCCTGACCTGTTCAACCAGAGCGGAATTCCGCCCAGGCCGGAAGAACACATGCCCTTCTTCGATCCCAAAAAGTATGAACAACTGGTGGCGACGGCCGTATTAAACAAGGTAAGGAAGGTGGCTCAAAATCTGATTAACACCCCGCAAAATTCGATAATGACGATGTCGTCTTTTCCAAAAGAACCGATATTGTTTTAGGGGAATTGTCTTTTGGCGTGTGGAAAATATCGAGTGATAACAATCACATCGTGGGTAAATCTTTTCCCGAAATGATAACCAGAAAGCCCCTATAAATATTTCGTATTTATCATTCATCAAAATTCCGTGTTTATACGGCTCTGCAGATAAGATGGGGATTAGATGCCAAATTGGTTCCAATAATCTGCGTGGATTTGTGACAAGAAATTTAATCGATGATGTAAATATTGAAAAATATCCATTCCTGATGGAAATTTTATTTCACTTTCGGGTTTATTAAAAAAAAGACTTTTTTATTGAAATGTTGTTTTTATTAAATAAATGATAATTAAAATATTAATAAGGAAACTATAGATTCCCAAAGATCTTTTCATATTCAAATTATTATGAACATTTGTATAATTTCTAAATGGTTGTCAGTTTTAAATTGCTTAATAATTTACTAAAAAATAATAATGCCTATTGAATAATTTAAGTTTAAATTAGGTTTACCATAAAATATTTGAATTTAATTCAGGTATTTTCCATAATATCAAAATAACACTTTTTCTTAAAATATTTGTCAAGCATAATTTAGAAAATTTATACCATATATGGTTGAAAGAAACTTTCAAAATTGATTCAATTTATGTGTAGTGTAACTAAGAGTATATTATTATGAAATTTTTAGCTTTATTTAAAAAAAAATTAAATAACTACGTTCTTAATGCATTGTTAACCTTATTAAAAATTTAATTTCTATCGAGAAAATAATTTTATTTCTTACACAAAAATAGTTTAATTTTAAACACAAACCAGTAAATACGATTTCATTATAAATCTCTATTAATTAACTTTGGTAAAAAAAAATGATACAATAACTGTAAATAACCAAAAAAACATACGTGTATTCAAATGGTGTAAGGTTTTTGCCTTTCATAATTAGCTAAGATTAACCTAATTTAGAAAGTTTAACACACATACTTATTCTTAATGAACTCCTCAGTATAACCAAAATAGGACTTTCGAATAATGTGAAATATAGCTAATTAATTCAATAAGAAATGCCTGTATCGAAATACTTTAAACAGAGTGTATATTTATTAAAATAAGAATGATTTACATGAATTTTTATTACAAATTTCTTTATAAATGTAATTTTGTTCAGCAATTTTATTTTCATTGCAAAAAATAATTCTGGTTTGTTATTTTAAGGTTTTTTTTCAATTAGAATTATTGTGTCCTGCAAAAAATAGTTTCTGTTATTTTTCGGCAAGTCTAATTAAGTTATAAAATAAATCGTAATGAAACTAATTATTTAACTTACCAAAAAAAACATAAAAATTACATTTCCCATTAAACAAGTGGGACATCGGTAATGTTACTTGCTTCGCCTCAAGACGATTCATTACCCTCTAACAAAAACATGACACTTGAAGGTTTTCGCCAGGTGTAAATCAATTAAATAATTTCGCCATTTAGTTTAGTTTTTGCGTTGGCCGAAGTCGGTGGTATTTTTCATTTCTCCATTTTTTGCAGATCATCGAAACGTTCCGCAATCCCAAGAACTCGTATGCGGACTTGAGTTCGGGGATTCATACAGGATCAGAGGCGGAAAATGTGAATGAGAAGCGCGTGTCTTCAATGTCGGATCAGGGAGAACCGAAAGAGGATCCACAGTACCTGAAAGAGTATATCCAGAAGCATAAAGTGCCTTTGCCCGATTTGTCGACGGCCGGAGACTCGGAGGGGACTCTGGACGACATCAGTGACTGTCAGTCGGTGCGGTCCAGTGGAACCGAGGGTACTTGGGAGGAGAATTGGCTGTTTAAGAAGAGGAAACTGAAGGCAGAGGCGACAGCTTCGATCGCAATGCTCGTTCCCTCACCAACTGAAGAAGTTAAAGCCCTGATTGGAGACAAGAATGCGGATGAAATTAGTGACCTGTCCGAAGCGGAAGACGTCGACAACGATTCGGATAATGATGAAGACGTGAAGGAGTTGCCCAGTGTCTTGGTCCAGAGCAAAACCGTCATTGGGGGCAAGAACGAGCTCAATTCCTTCGACGACGACTCCTCAATTGGAGATAATAGCCTTGTGTCGAACCCCGATTCAGGAATTAATGTCACCGAAACGAAAAATGATGCCCTGATGGCGGACGAAGACTTTGTAAAAGTCGATAAGCCAATTGAAGAAGCAGTCAACGTCAATGTCAAAGTGGTGGAAGCAATCGTGGCAGAAGCTAAAATTGTCCAAGAAGAGAAACCAGTGGCCGCTCCAAGGTAATTCTATTTGTGATTCTATATTTGGAGCAAGTGAATTTGCAGTAATATTTTATAAAGTGGAAAATACATGGTCCACCCTCTTCTTATTAATTTAAACATATCTTGAGGACTCAGATCAAACTAGAAATTGTCTTAATAAAATGAAAACCATGCTTTATAAAGATTTTATATTAATTACATATTCTTTACATCAGAAAAAAATTAATAATAATTAAATAAAAGTCCCAAATCATCAATAGCCAAAATATAATATACTGCTTTTGTTATTTATCATTTTGTAGTTATAATTGAGCCGCGCCCGCTAGAAGCACAGCATGCTAAATTCATACAAAATCTGACGGTTTAACTGCGTCTAGCGGCGTAGCCTTACCTTCTGTTCGTTTTAAATGTATTGAATCACTTTGACAAGTGAATTAAATTTAAAATGGAATTTTTTTTAAAATACATTTTAAACACAGGATCCGGAAGATGTCATCAATAAAATAATGGCAGTTATCAGATTTTATAGTGAACCTTCTTAAAATTTGAGTTTTACCAAAATTTTAATTTAAATCCATTTATTTGCATTAGTATTGGTTTCGTGTACAAATATAATTTTAATATTATTATTTCTTTACGTTGTTTTTCGACAGGGTTTAACACTACTAACTAATTCTCTATCATTAAAATTTTTAATTAACTTTCCTTGATCTAACTTACTAAACTATTTTCCCTAAGTAAACTAAAATTTATTTGCTACATAAAACTAACTTAAACTATCTATAAAAAACTAAAAAATTGTATACTTTACAACTAGTCCTTGGCGTTACACTTAAAAAATTGCTCCAAACTTTTTCTCTCTGAATCACATATTATCAAACAAGATTTCATTAATATAATTATTAAAAAATAAGTATTTGGTAAATAAATTGCCAAAAACATTACTAGTAACAGCATCAATCCTATTATAAACCTCTCTTATTGTGTACCACGGTTAATCTTATTGCTGTGGTCCCTTTTTATATATAATTCTCTTTCGACGGAGTTTTAAGTGGTTGTAATTTCAATTGCAGAAAAGCGTCTCGAGACGAGCCAGCAGCGGAAGATGTTAAAAAGCCGGCTGGTGACACTGTGCCAGGTAAGCAATAGATGCTTAAGCAAATTCATCCGTATTCTGTATAAATTACAGCAAACACCTAATCAAATACACAACTAGTCGCACCCCAGTAGCACAAACACTAATATAATTAAACACCCACAAAACATACACTAATCCAATAAAATAAGAAATACAACTAATAATAATAATCTTAATCATTTTATCACAAAAATATCGTCACTATACTAATTCATACCGATAAAACCATCATATGTGAATGGCGACATTTTTCAAATTGCACATGCAGAACCGCTTCTTGGCAAACATGATGATGATGAGTCCAGTATGGAGAGTAACGAATTAATGCCCGATTCTGCATCAATTGAAACAGAAACAACTGCAACTGTAACCATCGCAGAGGAGGATAAGACCAATACTGAAAATGACGAAGTTTTAATAGAAAGCCATTCTAAAGTTGTTGAAGAAGAAATCCAAGTAGAATCCAATGAAGATGAAGTTCAGAATAACCATCTATATTTCATGAAACCAACCTCCCTGCCAAGCCAAGAAGAAGTCGAAGAAGCACAGTTAATGGACGTATATGTATTCAATGGACAAAAGTGGCTGATTAACAGTGAAGACAACTCTGGATTGCCAGCTAAAACCAATCATCCTTACGCTAATATCCCAATGGTGCCAGAAGAGGTTGAAGTTCTTAACAATGACAGTGCCATTGAATTTTTGGCAGAACTGAAACCTAAATCAGTTCCTCTTGATGGGGACGAGACATCAAATCAGACAATTTTAATTGACTTTACTGCTGAAACATCAGAAACAAAACCAAGCGAGAACGCTGATAGTGAAGTAGAAGTTTCAAAAGAACCTAATACAGAAGATAACACTAAAAGTGCAGTCATCGAAGAGCCAGCTCCCTTAATTGACTTAAAACCCTTACAACTTGGAAAGGGTACAACGTCTGAAAGTGAAAGTTCTACAACGCCTTTAGAAGCAAATTGGGTTTTTGTAGAAAGTGGTTGGACCAATGTTAGTTCATCAGAAGTAGCACCAGAAAAGACAACAGAAGAACAGTCGTTAGATGTCTTCCAAGTAGTTAATACAGGACCAGAATTTGAGCCGATTCCCGAAGAACATTCCCTCGAATGCTATTTAGAAACCACACCTCAAGAGAGTATAATTGACCAAGTGGAGAAACTCCTTTTCCTAGACGAACTGAAACCGCATACCCTTCCTTCAATAGACGATTCCATGGTTCCAGCTAATGAATTCTTATCAAAAGATATCGAAAACATGAAACCAGTATCACTTCCTGTTGATGAACAAGTTTGCAATTCTAAATTGGATTCAGGTTGGCAGTTTTCTGAAAACGAATGGAAGAAAATGGACTCGGTAAAAGAAAGCATTTTAGAAAGTAGTGGAAGAATTTGTGCTTGGAATATTACAGAAAATGAAGGTTCTGAAGAGATTATTGCTAATGGAAAAGATTTTTCGTTTAATCGTGATTTCTTATTAGAGTTGAAACCTGCAACAATTCCTGGATTTGAAGACAATTTTGTAGATGGACCAGTTACCAAAGTCTTGGATTTGCCAACACCAGAAATGGAATTATCCAAAACCAATGAATTTGTCTGTGTGATGACCTATGATGCGGATAATGGACAAATTGTTTGTGGAATGCCAGCTTCCAAAAAGGCGATTGAAGAACAATTTCAAATGACAAATGTGGAAAATGGGGATGAAATTGAGAAGGAGCCAGTTATCAATGAATCTGAAGAGGCCAGTGAAAGTAAACCGAAAATCATTCCACAAACCCCTCCTCCACATATCACTTTACCCGGCCCAAATGACATCTACTTTAATGGACAAATTATCCGAGATGGAGTAGTGATAAGAGAGAACTGCTGGGAAGAGGGTGTGAATACAAATCCCAAAACGCCAGATGAAGTGTTTGACGATAATAATGTAATAAAAGACGAAAATAGTGGAATAGAAAATCAAAACGATATAACGCCAACAAATAACGATGTTAAAGCGCCTCCAGAACAGAGTATTGAGTCGAAACCTATCGCTTTAGAGAGAGTTGAAGTAGAAGAGTGTTGGGAAGAAGGTGTCTCAGATGTAGTTACCAAACCTTTGGATATATTAAGTACTGAGGAAAATGATAAATGTGTAACAGTTTTACAATCAAAAGTTGACACTGAGAAATCAATTGAAAACCAGAAAACCATCGACGAACCTTTAAAAGTTGATCAGAATTTGGAATCAGAGATAACCACAGAAATAAATAAAAACTCAAATGAAGAACTTAAAAATCCCATCCAAGAAACAGTAGAAACATCAGAAATAACTAAAGACAAAGAGCAAGCTAATAGCCCTAAAGTTATTATAAGGGAATTAAGCAGAATTGAAGAAGTTCAGGTTATTTCCGAAGTAGCTCTGATTGAACAAACAGTTCAAGAAATACCCTTTGCAAAACTTGAAATAATTGCAACTAAATCTGAAAGCAATCCAACGTCAAATATTGAAAATCCCGAGTCCTTACAAACTGAAACTAAAGATTCTAAATCTGAGAAATCTGAAATTATTGTTTTGCAATCTGATACTGCTGAAAGTAACAACTCAGAAGGTAATATTGAAGCCACTGAAGTTTCTAAAGAAAAAGAACAAATTAATCGTCCCCAAGTAATTGTACGAGAAGTAAGTTTGATTGAAGAAGTTCCAAATACATCAGAAGTTGCGCTGATTGAAGAAACTGTCGAAGAAAAAGCTGTTGCGGAAATTAAAACAGTTGCTGAAAAATCTGAAAGCGTTCCATTAGTTGCATCAACCCTAAACACTGAAAATCCCGAACCATTGGAAACAGACACTAAATCTGGGAATACTGAAGTAACTGTGTTGCAATCTGAAACATCCGAAAGTATCAAGCCCGAAGAAGCTACTGATTTATCTAATGAAAAAGAACAAACTATTCGTCCTATGATTATTTTACGAGAACTAAGCAGGATTGAAGAAGTTTCAACCACGTCAGAAATTGCAATCATTGAAGAAAACATTTTAGAAAAAACTTTTGCAGAACTAAACTCAAATGTTATAGAATCTTCGGGGAAATCTGAGGAAGAGCCGATGATTGACACAAAATCAAGTATTGAAAATCCAGAATCCGTTGATGATACAAATTCTAAATCTGGAGATCCTGTTTTGTATTCTGAAAACGCTGAAAGTACCGACATAGATGCTAATACTTCGGAAGACAAGGCAAGCGAAACATCAGTTTTGAAGGTAATTCTTGATAGAGAAAAGAAATCTAATGAAGCACTTGAAACTGATAAAGAAATAAAAATTATTCCTACTGACGATCAGCACCGCTACAAAAGTGAGATGTTCCAGAACTTGCTGCCGACTTCGCCTCCCCCGGCAACGGTAAAAGTATCTGATATAGTTTTAGTCGATGCATCCAAGGTAGCTGAGGACGTTACTAATCAGCCGGGCACTAACTATGAAACTAACAACACTAACAATGCACCTAATAATCAAATAACCGTCATTCCTCCTCCATCTGCTGAAAATAATTCCTCAGACACAGTTTTAGAAGAAAACATCCCCGAGGAAAAACCAGAAGGTGGTAATGTGGACGAAAATAATAACAGCCCTGACGAACACCTGATTCCTGGTAAGTATTTTACGCAATCATAATAGTTTTTTTTGGGTTACAAGGGTGTAAAGTCAGCTTTTTTCATTGGTGTGGTAAACACACAAACAAATTTACACAAATGAAACTCTTTTAACTATCACAAGAAATATGCTGAACCACTTCTATGAAACTTCAAACACATTAAGATATACTATATTATGATAATTACAATAAAATTTAGTTTAAAAAATTAAAGCTTTCTATATTCTTCTGTCTATATCGAACTTTACTTTACTTGTTCAATGTGGATATTAGTGTTTCTGAATAAAAAACTGACTTTACACCCGAGCAGAAAACCATTTTTTGCAAACCTCTCAGAAAAAAACCATGAAATGATTTTTAAACACGATTGCATATCGCCAATTTTGCTTGTGAATTTCTCTTTCACTTTATTGCGAAGTACTTATTTCCGTTTTATTTGCATTTTCCGTTAAACACAAAAAACATTTAATAAATAACTTTATTCGAAAACTTCGTTTTGAAAATTAATGTTTAACAAGTCAATACTATTTGACAGTAGTCTCAAAATCAAATTCCTGAATTTAACCCTCTTTTTTAGTTTTAATTTCTAAAATTCGAGTTGGAATGAAAAAATCGTTAGAGATTGTATCAGTGTCCTTTTTCTATAATCCAATTTCCAATTAATATTTTATAACAATTTTTGTGTTTGATTTATTTAAATAAATATAGGTTCTCTAGCGGAACGAGAACATTTGAAATGGCTAAAAGCGACCGCAGAAATTCCCAATAATCCATATTCGGCTGAAGCACTCCAGAAACGCATCAAAGGTTCCACGGATCCAACTGCATTCACTATTCCCACGACGACAAATGTGGAGCAGACACACGATGATGAAATCAATCGGGAAGAGGCACTCCAGAAGGAGGATGAAAAGGAGAAAACAAATGACTATTCGTCAGCACAAGAACGCTCGATTCAAGTGGTGCTTGGAAGTGGAGAGCCAGACTATAAAAGGTACGCCAATTTAAGAATAAAACTTGAACAGGATTAAAATTTAAAATAATCAAAATTTAGAAAATCTTTGAGAAAATTAATGAGTCGTAATTTATTCAATTGTACGTTCTTGTAGCATGAAGTAGGTAATTTATTTTTCGTCCCAACAAAATGCTGATTTATTCAATTACCGAACGATTGGCGTGTAATTATTCCTCAAACATTGTGATTTTTAACAAAAAGATGTTAAATCATCTTAACAAAGTGTAAAATAAATCATTCACGTTCAATGACTTTCAATTTAAAGCCATTTCAGTTAATTGAATTTCCGGTTCATGGTGAATTAAATCTATTATAAATCTTGATATTATCTTATAAACCAATATTTAAAAAATTACCTTAAATTTGACCAAGCACAAATTTGATATTTCAATAATGGTTTTGGAAAATTCTTAAAATATGAATTAGTTTTTGCATTTAACCTTATTTGATTTTCAATTATGAAATCGTGGTTTTCCTTATATTCTAGGTACGGCCGAGATTATTACATTAATGACTCGAAACGAGCGCGAGGCACTCGAAAGAAGGCTGAGTCAGATGAAGTGAATCGGCAGGTGTCATCAGAAGATGTGAGTGATTCAATTTTTGGTTCACCGCAACCATCCCCAACCATGATTGATAAGAATTATTGCAATGATGGCGTGAAGAGCACGTCCGGTGTGAATATTAATAGTTTGAATAATATTAATAGTAATAATAGTAATAGTTACATAATGAACAAGTTCTTGATGGAGACCGGGGTGGACGATTTGACCCCTGCCTCTGTCGAGAGAAGTCCTGCAATTATCCATCGTTCTACCTCGCTGAAATCGTTCCGGGCGAATGGTCTCTCGACGGTGATGAGACAAGCAGTGCCCAGGCGGGAGGACACTGAGGACAGTAACAGTGTCCTCTCTTTAGACCGAAAGACTTACGAACAGAAGAAGAAATTGGCGAAACAATCGCATTACACGAGCGAGTTTAGTATTCCGGCGAAAATTCTCTACCAATTCGAGGCGAAAAGCTTATACACGGATCTGAGACGGGACAGTCTTCGGGCTCGAAGCGGTACTCAGAATTTCGCCCTGAATCCTATCTTTGATGGATTACCAATTACTGAACCGGGACGAAAAGAAGAAGCGAAGGTACTTTCTGTACATAATAGCCTCACCGATACTAATGACTCCAACCCAGCCAGTTCTTCTTCTATTTCTGACACTGATAGCACGATGTCTTGGCAATATTTGCAAAACACTACTGAAAATGATTGTAAAAATAACTGTATAGAGACTTCTTTTACACCCTTGGTTTTACCCACCCCACGAAAAGCAAGGGCACCTATTAAAATTAAGGAGTTCTCGGACAATCTTTACTGATTTCAATTTAAAAATGGGTGTTTGGTGGGTTTATTGGCAATTTATTAAACTAAATTTAACTAGTCAGGTTATGCAACTTAGATATAATGTACAGTTAATTATATTTTAGAGTTATACTATATTCCATTTTCTGTAAATAAATTCCTTGAAAGATGTTAAATTTAAAAAAAAACTATCAATTGTTATAAGTTCAAAGACGTAAACATAGTATTGCCTCTTATTGGTAAGTTAAAAATAGAATTCTCTTTAGAATCAGGGATTAAGACTACCTTTTGTAATGTTACTAATTTTTTAACTAATCACTAATATTTACACTAATTTTATTCAATTTCTTCGTAATTAACCAAACCCTTTTCTTGTATATATATTTATAGTAATTATGTAAATGTATCAATCATATTTACGAGTAGGTTTAAAGTTTGTCGAAAAATTACAAAAAATACTCGGAAAAAAATTAAATCGTCATCTAATTGGCAATTCTCAATATTATGAATTTTAGAATTTACTTTACCTATAATTGTTATTTTATTCTAATATGTACTTGAAAAGGATGTAACATAGAATCTACTTACGTTTTCATAACCATATTACCCTAATTTTATGCTCATGTATTTACCACTAACAACGACGTACTTGGATCGCCATATTCAATGTCGAACTTTGCTTCAGGACCACAAAACTGCACGCATTAATTACTTTCATCATCCCATTCCCATCCTCTATTAATATAAACTTTCTATTCTATGAAATTTATATTAAAATAATGCGAAAATTGCAGAGTCCAAATATGGAATCAGCGGAAATTTTCATTGCCAAGCCCATAATGGTGGAGGTGGAGGATGACGATGATGGACAAGATACTGTGGACGAACCGAACAATATTAATACTCCGTCGCCAGCATCGACCAATCTGTTGGAGAGTCTGCCAACGAGCGAGGACTCTGACACGACTCGAATCTATGATATCAAGACGGGAGAGACGAGATACGAGGTTCGAGCCAAACCCATTTCCCCAGAAACCATGAAATTTTTTGCCCCGAAAAAAGTGCCCGACTTTTCGCCAACAACAGAGAAAAATAAATCCCCTTCTCCTCCTGAAGCTCTTTCGCCCAGACCAATTAAAACAGAGGTTTGTTTCCCGATGAACAATGTTGCAATTAGCTATTGTCTTATTTAAATTTCACTGTTCTCTTTTCAGCAATCTACCAACGATATTATCAATAAGCTGGTAATTGAGGAAGACGTGCTTCCCGTACTTCCGTCCGTGAAAAAGCTCGCAAATGTATTTGCCAATTCGACCAGCCCCAAGACAGAGACTTTGGCTCCAGTCCAAAGGCCCAAGGTTAGTTTATTTTTTGGATTGTCTTTTATATAGATGGAACTAATTAATTTGTCTTTTTGCACGGCACTCAGATCAAATTAAAATCGGTATTTTTGCGATTGCAATTAGCTAAAATTGAGAGGTTTGAAAGATAATAATATATGGTTCTTTTTGCAGAACTTAATTCTGAATGATTCCCCAACGACACCAGAGGAAGAAAAAGTCGCCACAAAAGTGTCCAGCATAATGAAGAATCAGGGCAATCAACCGTTTAAGCCGGGCTATAGTATAACTGGGAGGAGTCTATCGAAGCAATTCCGAGAAGAGTTAAAGTAGGAAAAATATCCTTTCTATTTTAAAACCTTTTTCCTAATGACTATTTTTGTTCCATTTAATTTTATTAATAGACAATCCACAAATTCTCCTGAAGAACATAGCAACGAACAACAAGAAAATGAGGACAAGAGGACAGCTGCTCCTGAGACTGTAGAATCGACCGTAGAAAACAGCAACTCGGATGAAGGACGACAGTCGCCAGAGCGTCCAATTAGTCCCGTCCTAATTCCAGGAAGACTGAAGAATAATATTGCATTTTTTGAAAATCTAAAGCGGCATTGAGCTTCGGTTTCTTTTCACGCCAACGGAAAGGAGTCTGCAATGCTATTTCAGTGCCATTAACAATTCGGTCCAACAATAGACATCTTCACCCCAATTCCATATATACCCATTTAATTATTATACTTCATTACAATTATTATACATCAACCCCCAAATTCCTATCCAAAGTCCCCAGCAATGTACTAATGAATTTTATATTGTCATGATTAAACTATTTTATGAAAAGTAATTGAAAACGGCTCTCATGTGTAAATAAAGCTATTATTATAAACGAAAGACATGTTTTATTTTCAAAGAATTCAAATTTATTAAGGTATGTATATCAGTTATCATTTGTGAAAGCCAGTGTAATTTAAATTTGTTTTCATTATATCTCTATTAAAAACTAACTAAACTCAGGCTCTTTTTCAATATTATCTCTTTTTATTTCGATTTGATTCGTGTCTTTTTCACTACACCTTGTCACGTTACAATTCTATTTAAAAAGATAATATTCAAGTACTTGTTAAAACGCATTTGATAGAACATATATATGTAACAGTTTTTTGCTCTGGATTTCTTTACTTCATATTTCGTGAAAAATCTTTAAAAAAATTTGGTTGATAAAACATGTACTGTGGCTCGCAGTCTAAATCGGACGCTTCACTTACTCAAATTCAAAAGCTTAGTTCTTAATGGAGGGTAAGTGGATTTTTCGTAAATAAACGCCAATCGGTAGTCCAGTTAACCTATTCCCATATCTTATCAGTAAATTATCCAATATTCATACTATATTGCAGTTATTTGCAATTAGCCTAAAATAGACGATTTTCGTCACCGCATTTTAAATCGGACATCCACATCATTATTACCGCAATTGCAAAATCTATTGCATTTTGAGTTAGAAATTTTAGCTAAACTCTAGATCACTAGAAAATATGTTGGACAGATGATGATACTTCTAGAGTCCGTCTGGACAGACAAGTATTTTTGAAATATTTGGACGACTGACTATATGACTGGATGGTTTAACCAAGCTGGGAAGTAATAGATACCTAACCATACAGATACATTTGAAATATTGTAAAATACACAATTATCGTTAATTGCCCAAAATATAGCCCTTAAAAATTGTTTTGTTATTTAAAAATAATAGAAATTATATCCTTTGTCCTACGTAAAGTTTATAATATCTATACAAATAATTCTATTCGAATTAGAAAGATTGTCCATTTCAAAGGTATTACGAATATACTTTTTATACTATTCTGTTCAAAAATGTTTACATTTTAGTAGCCAATGAGTCCTCTAGAAATTGTTTTGTCATCGTACAGTGTTGAATAAAGTATAATTCAATACCCGCAGACAAATACAAATCGTGTAAATACACAAAATTAGTACTTTTTAGAAAAAATCAACTACTTAAAATTATAATTTAATCGTATAATTATAATATAATTTAATCGTAGTAGCGTAGAATGAAAATATATTTTGACGTTTTTTATGTCTCTATAATAAAGTAGACCATGATTTATTAATCAATTTAATTTTTTTCACATTAAATGACCAAAAGTAAAGTTCTTCTTAAATGTTGAGAATGGCTTTTAAATGTGGTTCAAATGATGGGTGATCTCACGGACATCAGTGATACAGTGGCGCAAGGTTGCCGTGATATTTTGAAAAATTGTGGCCAAAAGTTCTATTCGCCCCTTATGTGTTTAGACCTTAATTTAGAACGTACTGGGTTGTCTTCTTATTATTTACTTCGTATTTCGCGGAAAAATAGTTAATAAATATGCGAATCGTATAAAATATTGTAAAAAAACTGGTTGAAAAAAACATAATTAAACACTCGTATCTATTAGAACACTACTCGAGTTTAATTATGGTTCATTTTCCCTACACGTTGTTTAAATAACTATTATAGAGTGTGAAGTCCGAAACTTCCACTTAAATTTTGACATCGACGTTTTTGTTTATAGAATATTAATTTCTTTTAGCAATTACGTATCACGCAGCTTTTTGGCATTGATTTCAGTTTCAAGGTCATACTTCAATAACAATTTTGGCGCAATGTCAAAATTTAGAAGTGTGTGACCGTGCTATGAGACCGCGATTAGGACAAATATTATTTTAAAACCATTTTTCGTTTATTTGAAAAAGGATTCCAAATTACATAAAGAAATGCTTTTTTTAAATTTGAAACGATGAGAAATATTTCACACTCGTTAAAAAAAGACTGATTTACATCCTTTTCGTATAAATAAACTTTGCCATTATTGTGAAAATTTAAATTAAAACTTAAATCAATGATAAATATATTGGATATATAAATAAAGCTTACATATTCTTTTTATGACAAACCCAAAAGATGTTTGGATTGAATTTTAATACTTCGAATTTATCCCTAACTATAAAAAAATCATTGATTTTGTTCCTTAAGTGTTTTGATCTAGTGTTAATTATTTATTCAAATCCTAATACAAACCCCTTTGACTTATTAATAATAATATAATCTATTTATTATTCAATTTCCCACGGTTTAAAAAACCTCCCGTTAATTAATCAATTTAGTATTTTTGAATTACTATTAAGAATAATAAATTATTAATTAGGAAATGCTACACAAAATCAATGTCCACTTATTAAAACACCTAAATTAATTGGACAACGGATAAAAGGCAAACCTGTTCAAAATTGAAACATTCAATCAAAATACCTGTTATGAAAATGGGATTGATAAATGGAAAACGGGTATCGAACTTGGCAGAAAGTAGGTAAAATGATTCGCAGAGGGGCCTTTGTCTACTAGACCCCAATAACTAAAGATTGGCCAGATAAAAACAAAAAATGTTTGATGATATAGTAAAATATATTTGTATTTGTTTCTTTTTTTTTATAACCAGTTTCTGTTTTTCTTTTATCTTGGATGTTTGTCGGCGTTGGGGCTGGTTACTGCTTGGCAGGACTGCAGCCCCACCGCTTCTTCTTTAGTAGTAGATGGAGAGCGTTTTATGGAACGGGATGTGTTCCAGCTCTTTGGCGTGGCGGCGTCTGTAGTCCCACAGGAAGTGGTCCAGAACGACAGAGTTGACGGTCGTCGGGGGAATTTCGGGATGTCTCTCTTTCAGCTCCTTAATTACTCGGTCCTTCAACAGTTCCACAATGTGAATTGAAGCTCCTCGGATCTCCACCTCTTGAGGGGAACCGTTTTTTATTAAAATGCCCGCGTCGAGGATGTTGATCAGTTCTATCGTGTATTCCAGAGCGCCAAAGTGGATGAGCACCTGTGGAATTCGATAGTCTGCGAACATTGTGATTTTGTAGATGTCGTCAAAGAAACCCAGGTCCTTGCCCCGGAAGCAGGACCACAGATCGCCGATGAGGATTTGGGCGCGTTTATAGATGGCAACTTTTTGACCGGCAAACAGGGCCTAAAATAATAGAAAAGGGAGACTTATTAACAATTACTAATATAATAAATAGACAATCTACTTTTTACCTCATCTCGGAAGCAGGGAAACTCGTTGACGATGAGGTCGAGGAGCAGCATGGCTGATTTCTTGCACTTTATGATACAATTCTCGAATTGGCCGTCGAATTTGTCAATCAGTTTCTTGCCGCATTCGTGAAGGCAGTCGACGCGCTCCTTGATCAGGGGACACCTTGTCTCCCCATCATCGGAGCGCAGGATGTGCTGCAGCTTCTCCACGGTGATGGTTGAATAAAAGTGGGGACTGGTGATGTCCAGGCCCTCCTCGATGGCACGATTGATTGCGGCGCAGAGAGCGTAGTACCCGGTCTGGCCCAGGACCGTCCATTTGGCGTCGTCCGTCGGCGTCCAGAAGCAGAAGTTGAGCGTGTCAATCAGGAAGATCCAGTTGACGGCGTTCTTGTCTGTCGCTTTGGGGTGGAATTCGTGCTGCGAAAAGTTCTCAATGTCGATTTCCTTCGACAGAATGCCTTTGATAACCTCTGTGCAGAGCTTTTCCACTCCGTCCTGGCGCACCCTCACGTACTTGGCATTCTTCACTATGTGGTCACCTGATAATCGGGGCAGTAACACCATTTTCAAACGCTCTTCTTCACTGCACACTTCCAATCAAAGTTCTTCACACGCCAAATTTTCTCTCTTCGCCGCAATTTTAAAGCGCCAGGCCGTTTTTTGTTTTTGTTCTCGTCGTTGCTGCTGTCAACTTGAAGCTATGGAATTTTCCTCTCCGCCAACAATCCCTAGTCCACTGTTCGAGAAATGGTGGAGTAAAGATAATGGATTAACTCTCCGTTTTGAGGTTGTTTAGATATTGCCAATAAAAGTCTAATTTCGCGAAAAATAATCTCATCTGACAGCTGAGACCGAGATGACAAATGAGATGGGTATATTTTTGTTGTTTAAAAATTTTCCTATCCAATATAAATTGGAGTGTTCTTTGTGAGTTGTTTTTGAATAAAGTGCACAATGATTTACCGTTCCCTAAACCGGAATCGACAGCTATTGTTTAGTAGAATCAGATTCTCCTTTGTTAACCGGAATTTAACGCAGGGATGCTTGGAAATTAACGTAAACAATGAGACTGTTTTTATAAACAACAAAATAATTATTTGTTATTCCAGGACCGGGAATTGACTTCAGAAATGAAGATCAAGATTGAAACCCACTGGCGAGATAAACTGGGCGATAATAAGTTCAATTTATCAAAAGATAAAGAGAACTTTTATGTATTATCAATGTTCCCCTATCCTTCTGGTAATTTACACATGGGGCACGTTCGTGTCTATTCCATAAGCGATTCCATGGCCAGGTTCCATCGAATGCATGGGAAGAACGTACTGCATCCCATAGGTTGGGATTCTTTTGGCCTGCCAGCAGAAAATGCTGCAATTCAACGAAATATTCCGGCAGACATTTGGACAAACGACAATATAAAGCACATGAAACGACAATTGGAATCTTTAGGCTGTTCCTTTGACTGGAGCAGAGAAATATCCACCTGTGATTCAAGCTATTATCAATGGACTCAGGACCTATTTATTAAACTATTCGACAATAATTTAGCGTACCAGAGTGAGGCAATGGTTAACTGGGATCCAGTTGATAAAACGGTCTTAGCAGAGGAACAGGTCGACGCCAACGGCAGGTCCTGGCGATCTGGAGCGAAAGTGGAAAAGAAACTTTTAAAACAATGGTTTGTGAAAACCACAAAATTCGCAAAACCTCTTTACGATGGACTTGGCACATTGAACGCTGAAGATTGGAAAGATATCATAAAGATTCAGAAACACTGGATAGGCGAATGCAACGGGTTTACGTTCGATTTGAAATTGTCTGGCCAAAATCCAAAAATTGATAAAATAAGTTTGTGGACAGAGAGTCCAGAATTTTTATTAGGAGATTGTTTTGTTGGAGTTCGAAATTCCCACTTTTTAAATAATACCTCAAACTCAGAATATTTATCAAATCTTAAATTATTAAATCCTTTCTCTGGTAAAGAAATGCCAATAGTTTTCACTGATAATTTAGAATATCCAATGGGGAGAAGTGGTAGTTTAAATGATTTCTATTTAGGTATTCCTCAATTTAAAGAGTCAGACAAAAGTTTTGCAGAAAAATATCAACTAAATCTTAATTCCTCAAAACAAAATTACAGTTTATCAGAGAGAAGCATTGTTTTAGATAAAGCTCAAAGCCTAGACATTGGAGGATATCCCGTAAGTTCAAAATTACAAGACTGGTTAATATCTAGACAAAGAAAATGGGGCACTCCCATTCCGATAATACACTGCCCATCATGTGGCCCTGTTCCAGATCGAAAATTGCCTGTAACTTTGGATCAAATTAAAAGTCCCGAAACAAACTGTCCAAAATGTAATCAGATAGCGAAAAGAGAAACCGATACAATGGACACTTTCGTTGATAGTTCTTGGTACTTCCTTAGATATCTCGATTCAAATAACAAAGAATTGATGTTCGATTCAGATTTGGCTCACAAAATGATGCCAGTTGACTTGTACATCGGAGGAAAAGAACACGCTGAGCTACATTTGTACTACGCCAGATTTATAAACCATTTCCTGCATTCACTTAAACTCGTTCCTGAACCGGAGCCCTTTAAGCGTCTCCTTACTCAAGGAATGGTTATGGGGCGTTCGTTTCGTGTCAAAGAGACTGGAAAATACATCCAAGAATCCGAAGTAGAATTTGTGGATTTGAAAAAGAACAAGGGGGTGGAAAAATCTACTGGAAATCAAGTTGTCATTCAATGGGAAAAAATGTCCAAATCGAAGCAGAATGGAGTGGATCCAGGAGATATTATCAATGAGTATGGATGCGATACTACAAGACTGTTTATTCTAGGAAACGTGGCACCAATGTCGCATCGGAACTGGTCTTCTGACAGTAAGTTTTTTTTTCTTCTTAATTTTATTTTCAAGAAAAAATATATTTATGGTTTTGCCAGTAAGAATAATTCTTTTTAAATTAAAGTATGTTTAAGTTTAATTTATTGTAAAGAGAAAAGAATACCATTACTAAAAAAATTAATGTTTCAACAAATCATTTAAATTTAACGCAAAAATATTAACAATATTGTAATTAAAATTTCCAAAATACACTAATTTTAATTGCAATCAGAATTCCCCATCGTCATCTTGTGATTTGACATCTTTGGACTTTTGTCTTTGTATCCACGTGAAAGATAAGGATTGCGACAATACTGAACAATCGTTTCAAGACTTTAAACTTGGATTTTGTGAAATTATCAAGGATGTATTCGCCAATGTGCTGTTGTTGTTGATAGTAGAGTGATTTTGCACAGCAGCCTAAAGTTTATTGTATCCCCTGGTGATTTATCCTGATCAAAGTCGGTATATATTACATTTTCAAGTCCAATTGCTTTTAAAAAGTGTATTGGACTTGGTATTTCTATAATCGCTATTTGTTCTTGATTAAAAAATGGTTTTCCTAAGCAGCTTTGTCTTTTGGATGTTAGCGCCGGACAGTCCTTGAGTATATGCTTCGAAGTTTCTGTATTGTGATTGCCATGTCTGCATATTCTGTCTTTGTGGAGTCCTAACTTATGTTTATGTCCTGTGAATAGTCGAGTTCCTACATGCAGGTATTGTTTGCTTAAATTGTAACAGATCATTTGTATGTATTTTTAGAAAAAGTTTGGATTGTCTGAGTTTTGGAAAATTATCCCAGTATTTGTTGGTTTCCACGGTCACTTTGGTTTTAAGTAGGGATTTAAAGAATGGTTGGCTTATTCCCGTTCCCTCAAAGGGAGTTGTTCGGCCAGTTTGTTTGCTATTACATTACCGCGGACAACGTTATAGTCTGCTTTAGTATTTGTTTTACNAAAATTATCCCAGTATTTGTTGGTTTCCACGGTCACTTTGGTTTTAAGTAGGGATTTAAAGAATGGTTGGCTTATTCCCGTTCCCTCAAAGGGAGTTGTTCGGCCAGTTTGTTTGCTATTACATTACCGCGGACAACGTTATAGTCTGCTTTAGTATTTGTTTTACCTCGGACAACATCATATTGCGATACCCATCCGAAATGTGCAAATTTATCTTAAAAAATTTCAAAAACAGGCCTTACAAGCGTAGTGGAGGTGACCTTTTTGCTGAAAATGGTTATTGTTAATATAGTTATTTTCGTTTCAAGTCGGTTTAAGT
>JXOV01015057.1:0-11055 GCA_001014945.1 Clogmia albipunctata
AGTTTTTCAAGCCGTGATGATTATTATGTATGTTCTAAATTCAAAGTATTAACAAAATAGTTACTAAATGATTTTGAAAATTATTGTTTGCTAAAAATACAAAAAAGTTAATTTTGCTTTTAATTCTGTAAAATTTTCCAATATCAACGTCATATCAATACTTGTCAATAAACGCACATGAATTAATATCGTTATCTGTTGGAGACATAATCTTTTATCTAAATAATACAAATGATATAAATGTGAATGGCCTTATAAATAAAATTTCGATAAGAGAACAAACATATTTTATAGATTAAAATAAATTTATCATTTTCCCAGTGGAAAAATATTAATTGTATTGAAAAAAAGTTCATTTATAAATTAATTAAATTTATTATGAAAATTGAAAATAATATTGTAACAAGTTAATTCAGTTTATTTATATTATGCAGTGGGGTAAATTTATTCGCCTGAAATTAATAGTCAGTCTCGCTAAAACATCAAATGATGATACCAATTTCAAGAAAGTACTATCAGTGCAGGGCGAAACCCCCCTTTGTATAGTTATTAGACATATAACTTAACATATAACTAACAACAAATCCCTCCTCTAAAGCGTCCAGACCTATACTGCCCTAGTGTACGGTGTTGGATGGTGGGTCTAATAAACACTTTTTTCCTTTCCCATCATAAACTTTCTTAAGAACATTTACATTGCAATATTTTATCGATAGAAATAAGTTAGTGAGGGTCAGAAATTGTGATAGTGCGTATTACTTGGAGGGGCGTATGGCTAACCTAATGACAAGTTTTCGTCCATATGGACAATTATTTTATTCAAATATTTTATATGTGAATTAGGGCTCCCAGAGCGGTTTCTTTGCCCACAAATCAATAACCAATTACCAATAAAAACTGTTAAAACCCTAATACAACTATTTTATGATAAATTTATTTATTTGGTTTTTAACTTTGTTTTATTTGTTAAATTTAATTTTATTATTTAGATAAGCCAATGGTAGTTAAATTTAACGAAAAACAAATAAATAAATTTATTATTTTGATTTGATTTACTGTTTATCAATTCTCAGATTATAATAGGATTCGATTACAATAAAAAATACAATAAACACATATTCTTCCAAACCTAATACAATTAATTTATTATAAAAACCTTAGACATTTTCTGTTAATATGCTTTACTTTTAACACATACACTTCAAAAATTTTTTTTGTAGTTTTTAAATATCCATGTTATATGAAACATGATTCTAAAGGCAATTGGGTTTTACAAAAACATGGTTATCGCATTGTGTCACAGCTCCAAAGTTTCTAAAAATTATCACCCATTGAAATTCTATTCAGAGAAATGTTTTATCAAAACTATTATCAGGAGCAAAAATAAAAAAAAAATTCAAGCAATTTTTGTTACAAGTAACATTGAAAAATATAACAGTGATATTTTTATTCATGTATTTGTTTTGAATGAATTAGTAATTATAAACATTTTGTATCTGAAGCATTGCTATACTCGTACTTTGTGTTTATTGTTTCAATGTTTTTTTAGAAAAATATATAAAACAAATTTTAATAATTACCCAAACAGATGAAAAAATCACAAATTTATCACTTTGCACAGTAAAAACTAGTGTAAAACTTACTTGGATTAAGTGGATTAGTCTTTTGGATTTTGCTCTCTTTCGAAGGCACCCTTAGCGAAGGCAGTTTCTTGGTTTCCATCGGTACAATGGGGGAGTCATAGTTGATGTCCAGTAGATTCGGAACTGACATCATCTGAAAAACCAATCGAAAAGCACTGAATTAATAAAACATCTCACCAAAGTGCGATAATTTTCCAATGGAATTATTAACAAACAGTAATTATTACCACATCTTCTTCGTCCTCCGAATAGAGTACGTCTAAGAGCATGAATTTCCACGCCAGCACCGAGTCTGGGATGGAGTACACCACTTTTCCACCTTGATGCGTCTTCGGCATTTGACTATTGTTCACCGCCACCACCGCCTCCTCTTTTCGCTTTTCTTGTCGATCACCATCATTCGCTTGTCGCTCGTCGTTTAGAAACTTTTCACTTTCGCACACCACATTTTCCACCCGCAACAATGGAATTGCAACATGCCTCCGCGGTGCATGTGCAGTAATTTTACGGCGAGGCGGTGGAGGAGGTGGGACTGGCTTATGGAATATGTGCTGGCTTCCGGAGTAATTGAAAATGAACTGATTATTGAGACTGTTTTTAGGATCGAATAAAATGCAGATTCGACGGGAAATATCTTCAGATTGCAGAGTGATTTTCTCGGGAATGTCTTCGTAAATATTCTCCTCCGAGTAGTCAGACTCATGCTGGAGGTCTAACGTGGAACCGGAGGTGGTGGAACCTCTTAAAAGACTTTCCCGACTGTTTCCAAACTGAAATTCCTCTGCCACTTCCCACTCACTGTTATCGACAGTTTCGTAAAAGTCTTCAGTGTTGTAAGACCCGTCAAATGTGTCCTGAGTACTCTCCTGTCCTATCCCCATTGTATAAGACTTCCAAATCGGTTGATAAATATCCTCAGGTGTCACTTCTTCAATATCATCTTTGGTATTTTCTTCTATAGAAGGCAGTTTTATGTTTAATTCCATGTTTTGAAGATCACTTCTAGATCCCACTACATTCAAGTTATTCCCAGTTGGATTGGACTTTAGAACAGCTTCTCGTCCATCCATAGACGTCTGGTTTAAAGAGTCGACTAGAGTCAAAACTCCCATTATTATATCACCAATTGAGTCGCGATATCTGAAAATTTGCCTCAAAGCTTGACGATTTTTTCGCACAGTTGTCTTATTTACTAACAAAACACCTTTTAATAGGGCTCTCTTATCGACTTCAAATAATACTGTTCGGTTGAGTGTTATCGATAGGATGGTATTGGTGATCAGTTGAAATTTAACGTAATTGTGACTGGTGAGCGTTATCGCGTTTCGCCGAAAGCACAGACGAGGCGCTTCACGCATATGCTTTTTGGGTATTATCTTTGGTTCTACTTTAAATATTTGAGGTATTTCTTCAACTACGACAACATTGTGGTTATCTCCACTAGTTGCATTCGATTCTTCGTACAGATAATCCTTTAAAGTGATTATTATTGGCGTTTCTCTTCGCAATGTTATCTCACTATAATTTTGCGCAGATCTTACGGAATGTATTTTCTCCAAATTTCTTCTCACTTGACTTTTGAAACAATCGATCTGACTATTCAGTGCCTCGGCCTCATTATCGTCATTATCACTAGATAAGCAGCCA
The DNA here is from genome assembly GCA_001014945.1 of Clogmia albipunctata. Classification (NCBI taxonomy): domain Eukaryota; kingdom Metazoa; phylum Arthropoda; class Insecta; order Diptera; family Psychodidae; genus Clogmia; species Clogmia albipunctata. The sequence continues at coordinate 3,291 of JXOV01015057.1, forward strand.
TCAACGGCACGACTACGGCTTGGGAAATGGCACTCTGAAAAGTCATTAAAAGTTTGCGACGGTATATGCTTCACGTAGCTATGGATCGAGGAGGATTCCGTGGAATCGTAGCCATGCGTCTCCCACTGGAGTGATGTCATCCAACTGCTAAGCGATAGGTTCACACTGGATTGAATTGTGCAATAAAAGTCGTCTTTGTCACGAGACACCACCACCAGCTCTGATTCTGACAAATTTCTGGGAAATTCCGGAATTGCTTCAGACGACGGCGCCGACAACGTTTCCAAAGGCGGAATATTTTCGTAGATATTTAATGGGTCATTCGATAATTCCCCCACTTCCGGCTGCTGCTGGAGGTCTGGAATTTGTTGTTTCCTATGTAGTTCTTTCAAAACACTAATTTCATTCAAATCGAAAGTTTGATTCGCTTTAAAGGGACCTTCAAATCCATCCACATTATGCACTATTTCCAATTTTTTTGGCGAACTTTTCTTTTGGCGCCTTTTTAAACTGTTAAAAAATTCACCAATCGATCGTTTTTTCTTCACTTCATCGCAATGAGGAACTGAATTATTGCCACAGTTTTTGCACAAATCACCATTATAAATGCGATCACATTTATCACACACGTTCTCGTAAATTCCTTCTACTTCTTCACTGCTTTTGTTGGAATTTTTCACCTTTTCCACCACTAGAGGCTTTTCTTCGGGGAGGTAGGTCAGGTTTTCGTAGATATGGTTTTCGTAATTGGAGCTGCTCTGGCTCCTCTTAATCCACTTGCTGTCTGGCACAAGTCTCCTCTCTAGAGTCCACGACCAATCGCTGGCAAATCGTCGACTGCTGACTAATAGCTCTGGAGCAGAATGCTTTTTCACAAGCAACTTTTTCTGTCTCGACGCTGTTGTTGCATTGGTAGTGGAGTCGTAACTATTCTGGCGTACTGTTTGCTGTTTTACCTGGGAATGCTGTTTTAATTGTTTCGATTCACTATTATGCTGGTGCTGATGATGATAATAGAAACCATCGGGTCCGAAACCAACAATGGCCCCTTTTCTAATATTTGTGAATTGAGACGACGAAGAAGTCGATTGAGGTGCAGAGGAAGTGGAAGGTAAAAAAACGAGGTCATCTTTGTATTGGACAATACTCGCATTAGACTCAGGGTCAACGCCAAGTTCACGGAACTTATTAAACTCTAAAGTGGGCAAATTGAAGCATTCATCTGGTTGTGACATCATAGGAAAGATTTTGCGGTTTTTCAGCTGAAATCAATCCATTTGACCTCTTCCTCTCCAGTCTCCACCAAATCCACAGCGTGAATCATGCGATTATTAGTCATAAGTGTTTACTTTATGAGAGATCAATCGTTAATCTTTGCCTCCCTCTTCTTGTGGGTAAACATATGAAAACGATGACGTTTTTATATTAGCACTGATATAATCCATTTGGTGTTTGCAAACTTTGAGAAATCGCGATATTTTTAGACCCACACAAATACAAACACTTCAACTAATTACTACACCAAGTCAAACACAATAGAGTACTTTCTTATCAGCTCGAAAGAGGCGGACAACGAAGAAAAAAAAACAATTAACGAAAACAATGCGCGAAAACGTGTCTTCTAATTTCTACAAGGTCTGGACTGTTCTGAATCTGATGGACAACTGACTCTGGAGAGGGTGTTGAGGACAAGTTGATACACTTTTCATCATCATAATTCCAGCAGCAGAAGCATATGGATCTTAAATTAATTTATTTCCCCATGATTAATATTATTGTTCTTGATGTCTGGTCTCCACACACCAACTCCTCCTTCTCCTCCACCTCATCTCTGATACGACTACTCCAACTGGACGTTGTCGTGCGATGGCTGAACAATTGTCATCATTGTGTTCAATTTAAATGCCCAGAGTTTCTTTGCATTTTTTCCACAGAATCCAACTACATTAGTTTAATTGATTGATCCCGACGATACTGCGACAAACTATAGCGGGACTTTGTAATTAGATGGAATGTTTAGACTTTAGATGGCTATGTGGAATCTGATGGATCTCAATTTTAATAGAGGAGGAGGATAATTAATTGAAAGTGCTTATTGCCCTATATAATATTGTAAATGATTATAGACTTGGGAGAAGTTCTATAATCTAATTTCAAATATTTGATCTCAAGCTGTAAAATTTTTATAGACCTCCTAATCCAATTGCAGATTTATAGACTGCAGATTTTTTATTACACAAAAACATAAATCGTATTCAATNCGTAAATGATTATAGACCTGGGAGAAGTTCTATAATCTAATTTGAAATATTTGATCTCAAGCTGTAAAATTTTTATAGACCTCCTAATCCAATTGCAGATTTATAGACTGCAGATTTTTTATTACACAAAAACATAAATCGTATTCAATAGTACAATTTTGGCTTGCCAGTTTTTAACAAATTGAANTGTAAATGATTATAGACTTGGGAGAAGTTCTATAATCTAATTTCAAATATTTGATCTCAAGCTGTAAAATTTTTATAGACCTCCTAATCCAATTGCAGATTTATAGACTGCAGATTTTTTATTACACAAAAACATAAATCGTATTCAATAGTACAATTTTGGCTTGCCAGTTTTTAACAAATTGAATGATTGATGTTACATTAATTTGTATGGTTTACATTGGAACGTAATTGATTTTTCACTCGTTTTGGTCAGTGTTATTCAATTGATATTATGGCGAAATTTTGTTTTGAAAAGTTATTTGTTCTACAATGTGTAATTTCACCCGTTTTAAACAAAGAAATTCGTGTGAAAAACGAGCCACAAAGTGAGTTTTAAAATGGATTTTAAATCATAGAAAGTCATAAATTGTTAGCAATCCTCTTCAAAATACTTTTAAATAGGTATTAAAAATATATGTCTTCCATACCATTGTCAGAATTAATAAATTGTGTAATTTAGGAGCAGAAAACTGCGCCAATTATTGATTAAAACTTAAGGCTCTACGAATATAAATAAAAATTTAATAAATTTTTTTGGTAAAAATCAAAGCCGCTTTATGGAATAAGTCAGTTCAATATTATTATTATTCCTTGTGAAACGTCATCATGCAAAACTAAAACAATGCCTAACAGTTAGACATTGTTTTAGTTTTGCATTCAAGTAAATTGATTTTAATTTAGTAAAACATGATTTTTAGTAAATAAATAAGTGTAATAAGTATTTAAGACCATATTATTGCGTCCAAAAATGAGAAGCACTTGTTGCTCAGTGCTAAATGCGAAAATAATTGCAATATTTCTCTAGACCAAATTTGCTCAAAAAAGTAATTTTTGTAGAACTGATGTTGAATTTGGTATAATATAAATATAAATAACTATTTACATTTTTTCTTTATTTCTTTTAAGCGGGAGTCGTTTCTTGATAACGATTCATAACGTCTCATATAAAATGCTCTTGATCTTAATCTTAAAAAAATATATCCCAGCAATTTATAACGTATTGGTATAAATTGCATTGTATATATATAGCCCTCACTCATATATATCAATAGATATAAATGATCACCGTTCTGATGCACCATGGTGATTCCAAAGGAGTGATGGGTGCCTCCCACCGTCTTCTCCTTACGTAAGCGTTTTCCTCTACCTTCTTTATGCTAAAGGAGAGGAACAGGATATATACGCAATCGACCCGTTATTAGGCAACCAATCACTAGGCCAGTATAGATCAGGCACAATATATTGTAGAACATTAGTGTCTTTTTAAATATAGATAGTAAATTAGATAAGGGTTGGTGGAATTACATAATATAAATATAATTCGAGAAAATATAAAACAATTTCAAATTGTAATTAAATAAAACAAAATTATTATAATTATTGTTATCAAATGGATGTTCATGTGTTAATTGATAATAAACTACAATTAATTTTATTTTAAAACAAAACAGTACAGTATTACAAAACTATTGATATCATATTTATAAATTTAAAATGTTTATTTGTTAATATTAATTTTAACAAAATAAAAAATGAAATGTATTTATTGCAATTAATAAAATTAGATTTTTTTGCCATTAGAATTTATTCTCGGTCAAGGACTGTGATTGGGATTGATAAAATGTTTTTCCAAGAACTTTCGTGGAAAAACTTATTTATTATATTTATATAAAAATGATAAAAATATTTGTACATAAAGATAATAAATAAAAATTAATCAATCAAAGTTCATAAAATTATCTGATCAAACGTGTTTAAAGTAAAGTACCTTTTTCTAATCGCCATTTCAAATGAATCACCCAAATTTTAAATTGTTAATCCACTTAAGTCTGATATAAAATTCTCAGTTCTTTACTTCAAATTGAGAAATCAAATTTATTTAGATTAGACTCAAAATGGAACGGATTTATAACTTTCTCATAGAGTGTAAACTGTATTACATTATGTTATTGTAACCTATTTTTTACTCTTATCTTTTAAGTAGCATATATACGTAGCATACATGCAATAAAACCATTCAGGTTTTATCACACATATCCAGTGGTGGCATTAGTGATGGAGAATTGATAGTAATGACGCAAAAAGCCTTGTTGTAAAAATAGGATTGATATCTTTATTAGATTGGATGGGAGATTTAATATATTGCTTTGAACCAATTTAAAAAAACGAAAACTCAATGTACTTTTCGTAAAATATAGTCTAGTTTTACACGATTTATTGTTTTATAAGAAAATCACTAACCAACAAAAGCATTTGAAATTTCAGTAATAATTTAGGTTTTAGCCTAAACATCCAATTCAAATATTTTTTTGAATTCTGATATAAATCTAATTTTAAAGTATTTTAGAATTAATATAAACTGCAGATACAGATACCAAAAAATCTAATTTTAAACAAGATTTATTTCATTCTAACATATTTAATATTAAAATAATGTTAATAATTAGGATATTTTATGCATTTTTGTCACATAAAATTGATATTGTGACATTAAAAATTGTTCTGTCAAAGGCGTTTTTATAGCAAATGTGCTGTAAAAGAATCTTTAAAGAACTAGTACTTTTTCTTTATTATTAAAGTGTTACCTCCGTGAAAGATATCCAACAAATTTATATGGACATTAGTTTCGTTGTGTGTGGTTTAGCTGTATTTGTGAATGATTTCTCAATTATTATGATTATTAAAATCTAAATATAACGATTTAAAAGATTTCTCTTCCATAGACAACATTACGGATTGTTTCAATTTAAATTTAACGAATTAATTGAAAGATCAACGTGATATTTATTATGTGCGAGTAAGAGAAACAAAATATAGCTTTCTTCGTCTTCCCCATTAAAATTGGAAAAGTAAAGTAAAAATGATGTGAGAAGTTCTATCAAATTTTAAATTTGATTTTAAGAAAACGAATGTTCTTTTTTAATTTTTGTGTTAATTTATTTAAAAACACATAAAATTTGGTAAAAAAAACACTGTCGATAAGCATTATTAATCGCTACGCTCGTAGCTTAAAACAACCCTTGTGTTTAAGAATGCCTTATCTTATCGACCTTATTGTATAAATAACTATTAAAAGAATGAAAAATTAAAACAAAACTTCACATTGTTGTACCTATTTTCCTGTAAAATCTCCAATTAAACCGATGACTAAATTATATTACATAGTTCTATACGTGTAATAGCTATTATTGAAAACCTTAAGTATAGTGACCCTACTTGATATCTATCCCAATCGGTTCTCGGTTCCAGACATGAAAAACTGATCAACGAGGGGGAAATGGAATCAATTTCGCAAATGTGTTAGACTCGCTCGTAAACAAAGCATTTATTGTTGTGGCTGGTTTGTTTTTGGCTTTGGGTTTTCCTCTAAACTGGGAGTTTAATTTATCAATTAATGGCTTACAATTGCGTCTACAACATTAACAACCATTGGATTGGTTCTGGATAAAAATTGAAATCGGACCGTCGAATGTGGGCCAAGAAAGAGAGAGGTTTCAGAGTCGTCGATTTAATGGAACTTCAATTTGAATTTATCATCGAGGCACATCGAAGAAGACGAAGAGGAATGGGGGAGGGGGGAATGAGAGAAATAACGAAAGATCAAAATGTTAATTGAAACAAACAATTGGAATTATTAAAAGTCCCAGCACATGGTCTGAATCATATTACGAACGACTGGGAGAGAGCTGAGTTTCATATTGCTACTAAACACAACCCAGTATTGAATTCGCATATTGCGAAACTCGTCGTCGACAATTAACGCTAATAAAAACAAAAACGGAATAATTTATTAAACACTTGGATCCAATGTCACTTGTTTATTTTCACCTTATCACTCACTTATTTACACTTTATTTACATCTTTTGGAAAACACATAAAATCAATACAAAGTTTAAATTTAGTACTCACATTTAAATTGCAATAAAATCGGTTTTATTGGCAAGGGTAATAATCCGTTTTTAAAATAGGTTCCAAGCGAAAGTAGGCCCAGTTCTGGCCAATTTCAACGTCAAACTAATTTCCACACAAACATCCTTTCCGATATGGCTGTTATCAATGAATACTGAAAATGAATGCCATTTTTATGTATTCGGGTTTTTTTTTTTTATTATCATTTATCAATCCGCAAATTAATACAGGTGCCATAACCTGAGTGGCCTTTCAAAGTATGAGTTGTCGTTGAAGTTTTTTTCAAAACCACGCTTATCAAAATTCAATAAAATTTCCGATCGCTTATCGATTGATCTTGCTCGATTGTAGTTACACTGCCTCTTTGGGTATTGCCATTTCTGCAGGCTAAAAGTGCATTAGAAAGTGTTGGCGGGAACTCAGTTTCCGCAATAGGTTGCAATTTTGATTTAGTGTAAATTGCAGAATAATTTAATTTTACTAAATCATTTTAATAATAAAATTCAATTGTTTCATGTTGGGTTTGTGAATTTCTTTAATCTATTTATTGTTAAAGGTTATAACATATCGATACAAGTGGTGAAATAGAGGTTATTACAACATGAATTTACGATGTAAATGAGTGCTGTAATAACCAATTTCACATGTGTATTGACCACTATTTTGTGTAATTCTGAAAAAATACCAGTTAATCGATAATTATTAATAAAAACATTCGCAACGGTTTTTCAAATTGTGGAACAACAACGAAATTTTCAAATAAAAATATTTAAATAATAAATTTGGTTATGACAACAATATGTAATTTTATTAAATAGGTGACTATTTGCGTGTAAATTTTTGAAATATTACCGCACTCCGTGTTATAAAGTAAACCGTTACAGAACCAATTTGAGTTAAAAAGAGGCTACTTTTCGATACGGAATAAGACAAATCATTTGCAGTATTAAAATATGTAGAGTACTCATACTGACATTAAATCACGTCCTCTGAATTGTGCTCTTTAATCTAAACAATAAATATGAAAGTGTTTTAATTATAGAGTGTTCAAAATATTTGCTACTATCACAATGGTTTGCAACAAATGCTAGGAGATCAATTTTGACAGTTTAGCACTCGTTTTGTAGCGAATTCAGGGAAAAATATACGGCATCACGTAGAGACTGACTACGCTACCTCAAATTGCTTGGGAGGATCGTTGGGAGAGCTGTCGACTGTGTTCGACCATCTTTGACTTCGACGGCTGTAGAAAGAACAAGCTAGGACTACCACGGAAACAATGGTGCAACCTAAACAGGCTTAGGACAGGACATGGTATATTCAACTACATGTTATCGAAGGGGGGGATGGTTAGCGATCCGGGCTG
>JXOV01015064.1:0-13175 GCA_001014945.1 Clogmia albipunctata
AAATTGATATTACGGTACTAATATTTCTTCTATCACATAGGTTTTCATAGCACGAGTGCTTAATGAATTCTTTAAATCACTAGTACTTTTTATTATTATTAAAATGTGAACTCCCATAAATGATTTTCATCAAATTTATATAAAGTTAGTTTCACATTTAATTTAATTCTAATGAGGTAGTTCAGCACTTTGTCCTGAAAATCCCTCATATCTCTGCTGCGTAAGCTTTAGTTCTTGCAGGAAATCCAAAACTTGGTCTATCTTCAGGATTTGGAGTTGCGCCGCAGTTGAGCGTATTTCCCTTAGATGTTTCCACCTTTGCGGAATTATTGCAACTCAATAGATGAAGAGAGTTTCGTCTTCATTCTCACAAAACCTGCATTCTCCCTTCTTTAAGTGTTTACTGTAATAATCAATGGTTTAAAATTAAAAGTAACGTTTTATGAAATGAACATATCGGGCTTCTATTTGAAAAAGTTAATTTTGCGTTATTCAATTCAATTATTAAATTTTAGTTTAATATGTTGTGTGTACTCTATTTATCAAACAATTTATATTAATTTTTAACAGTAAGCAAATGTTCATTTCTATGCGGATTTGAAATTTTTTAATATATCGTTAAATAGTTTTTTTTTGGATCGAAAATAATTAGGAAAAACTAATAATCTTGATATCGCCATTCCGGAAGAGTAATGACGTAAATGTATATATAAGTCGATTACAAATACGTCATTGTAGTTTAGGAACGGTGATAAATATAAAAATAAATTCGAAACTGAAAACAATATGAAAAAAAATCAAATATTTACACATTAAATATTATTTCGATTAAAAATATATTTTGATTATTTGCAGTCATTGAAAGATCGAACCTTAGATCAACAGTGCACTGTGACAAGACCAGCAGTATCAAATATTGCAGCTTCCTTGGCAGTGGAATTGTTGGTGTCTCTTCTTCAGCATCCCCAAAAAGAAAAGGCGCCAGCTTATATAAGACTTAATAACACTGAAGCGGAATCTATTCCTGAAGGACTGATGGGCATTATTCCTCATTCAATAAGGGGATCCCTGCCAACCTTTGAACACATTCTTCCAACGACAGAGAAATCTCCTAAATGCATTGCTTGCTCCAAAGTAAGTAGAAAATAACAAATTATGTTGTTTTTAAATTAAATAAAAAAGGGAAAATACTAATTTTAATCTATTTTATTTTCTAGATTATTACTGAAGAATATCGCACAAAAGGATTTGATTTTGCTCTCGAAGTTTTCAACAGTTCTAAATTCTTAGAAGATTTAACAGGCATCACAGAGTTGCTCCAAGAAATTGGCGATATTATTGAGTGTGATGGTTCCGATTTTGAACTATCGGATTAGTTTCATTTAGGTAAAAGTATATTTTAATATTTAACAGATTAAATATTTAAGACTAAATGTTATACTTAAAATGATATTCATATTATTATAGAAATATTTTTATATATTCTTATTCAGAATATATAAAACTTCCCTACATTTATTATTATTCCCCAATTTATATTAAAATTTAAAACAATTCCGAAAATTAAATAATACATTTTTATGCTTAATTGATTTTAAGCTAATTGTTATAGTCATTGTAACAAAATTGTGAACAAATATATTATTTTAATAAATCTTAATTTTTATTCGAATCGCATTTTTGAAATACAATCCATTGAACTTAACAATTTTGGAAATTCATGAAGGGCCTCATTGGTACCGGCAACAGCACAGTTTCGAAACTGGAATAAGTTAACCATTGAGAGATCGTGTATTATTTTCATAATGCCGTGCATTGAGGAGAAGAAATCTTCCAGCAAAACCTAGAAACAGATGGCAAATTTAGGAAAAGAACTACGTAAATTAATTTCGGTTATTTTACGTCTGGATCGAGAAGATTTGTAATTGGCGAGACGTCTATATTTAAACAGGTGAGGACGTATTGTGTGTAGCTTGTCGCCATAATACTCAGTTGTTTTACGATTATTTTCAGGCACTGTCCAGTGTTCATAGATGGTTGCAGAGTATTCAATACAGGTCCATAATGTAAGGGTGGGTCAGCGTTGGATAGAATAGGAAAAGCATTCAAAGTCGTTGAATTGTCCAAAGTCACAATGGTTTGTAAAAGATTCTCATGAGAAGTGGCATTAATAATAACTGCTGGACCGCTCCCGCTTGTGTCTTGAGGAATGAATAATCCAAGGAGATTTGTAGGCTAAAATTTGAGTTTTTATAAGATGATTCCGAATTAAGTAAATCTATTACCTCATTTCCTTGGCCATTACAAACTGCCTAAAAATGAATGGTTAAATATGCATTTACTAATTTCATCAAACAAATACTCACTATTGTAACTATTATCAATAAAAATCTCAAAACCATTTCACAGTATTTCGGAGGTAATAATTATTTTTAATGGCGTGTGTTGGAGAAAACCTCCTGCTTTTATAGAATTTAAATAAACAACGCTTGGTTAAATATCAACATAGGTGTTTTTGCAAAAATATAAGCAAATTTCAAGTAATTTTATTTGAGGTACTTACTCGTATTTATTGGAAATAGTATGAGTTTTTGAATAAATTACTAACAATTCTAATTTTAAGCATTATGATTAATGAAATTGAAACCATCATATACAATAAACATATTTGTTTTATTGTTTAAAATTATAAACGTAAAATTACGAGAGAATCCGTTTAATATAACTTCGCTTATAGCGAAGTTTGGTTTACATATAAAAGTCATTACAAAGTAAGCTGATATAATGATATGCTTATGGTGAACATCCGGGTACTATGACCAATTTTTGGGAAATTGTATCCGTTTATAGTGACTACAAGAAACAACTTTGCTCTCATTCTTTTCCATAATACAAATAGATATGATCACACGGTATAGCGTTTTCTTGAGTTCTCCCTAACCTCATAACATATTTTTTATTATATGAAGTTTCCCAGGTAATAAAAGATCTAAAACTGTTCAATAAACGATAAGGAGATAGTGAAAGAGGAACCGTATTGAGAGAAAAATATAATGGATTGAAGAGTGTGCACAAATGGAATATACGTCACAACATCATAGCGCTGAATACACAGACATTAATTTACACATGGTATATTGAGTATCACTAATATAATAAATTTTGTAAAACTAATAATTTTCTTAAAGATGGAAAAAAGGAATGTGATGATGTAGTATCGAAGCAAAGGGGAAAGAAGGAGATAATAAAGAGAGGCACTTAGAAAGTGTCTGTGGAAGTAAACGGATATGTTTATTTTAAGTCGTTATAAACATAAAAAAAAAATAAAGCAGTCGAAAACCCACCCTGTTCTTCAACGGTCAAACCTTGTTTATAATTTTGAATTTCGCGCTTTGTCAACAAAATCTATCAAATCTGTATTTTGCCCCTAAAATATTAATTATGTTCAAAATCATAATTTAAGTGATAAATAAAATTGTTCTGATTAAAATACCTCTCTGATCATCGAGTGGAAGTTCATTCACGCGTATTTGTAAAGTAATTTAAGAGGTAAGATTCACCATAGAGGTTATGTTGTTATTTGTTTTTGTTGTCATTTTTTAAAATTCCAAAATATATTATGTAAAAGTTCCCAATTCTGAATAATTAGTTTGTAAATATGAGTGTATCCAATAGTGGAATAAGTTTATACAGAAGAGTACTGAAAAGATTCCCAAAAAACGTGTGTTTTTCCTTTGCTTATGGATCTGGAGTAAAATCCCAAATTGGATACGAAAATCGGCGATTAGAAGACAATGTGCTGGACTTTATAGTCTGTGTAGAGGACGATAAACTCGTAAACTGGCATCGTGACAATATTCACATTAATCCTGGGGATTATTCATCATTAAAATTGTATGGACCGAGTTTCGTGTCCAAATACCAAAGATCGATTCCGGCTAATATTTACTGCAACACTTTGATTCCAATCCCGGAGGAGAATGTGACCATTAAATACGGAGTTGTGGCCAAGTCGGATTTGATTAACGACTGCCATAATTGGAAGCATTTCTATTTAGCTGGACGGCTTCAAAAGCCAGTTGAAATCATCTCACAAATTCCAGACGATATCAAAGTGGCTTTAAAGAAGAATTTACATCAAGCACTGGTTACTGCATTCTTATTACTCCCCGAAAAGTTTGATGAATTTAGCTTATTTTATAAAATAGCACAGTTTAGCTACAGAGGCGATTTTAGAATGGTTTTTGGAGAAAATCCGAATAAAGTTAATAATATTGTAAAGCCTCAACTATCTAAATTCGTAGAACTTTACTCGAAAACCATTTCTTCCAACTTCCCTAATTTGAAACACGATGCAAATGAAAGGATGTTTTACCAGGACATAGGAGAAAAATCAAGAAGGGAGTTATTTGAAAAGTTACCCATTTCTTTGCGAAGAAAATACTTCAACAATTATAATACTGTGCTTGCAAATTCAATAGCATGGACAGTATTCAAATCTAGTGCAATTCAATCTATTAAAAATATTCCCACAGCTGGAATAATTAAATCTATTAAATATAGCTACAGCAAAGCTAAGAAAACCTTTTCATAAGTCAATTTTTTAGTCTTAAGTAGTTCAGTTGTAGATTAATTTCGGTGAGTTTTATTTGAAAATGATTGTTTTATTTATTCATTGTTGCTATTAGGCAAATCAATGCATAAATAATTGTTTTGTGCCATTTAGTTGGGTAAAATTCTTAATTTGCGTGTGACAAAGTGTTATTTTGCCGCCCTAGTGTGGTAAAGTTCTAACTTTGTCAGTTTTATTCAAAATCAATTTGTGGTTGATATTTACTAAATAACAACAAAATGCAGTTTATAAATTGAATTTAAAGTTATTACAAAAAATGCTAAGAGAATTTCAGAAGTAAAATTGTTATTTTTTGCGATTTTGTTTCAAAATTGCCCAAATTGTAGTACGCAAAGTTGTAGGTAATGGTCCTTTACCAGTCTCGTTCCATAATCGTCTTCGAAGCACCAGTCGAAATATTCACTCGACTGGTAAAGTACTTCATTGCTTACCGTTGTGTAAACTACTATTATTTAATATTAATTAAATAATAATGATCCAAAAAGGATTTCTAATTGAACATAATTAACACAATGTTATCTTTTCTCTTTCAGTTTAAGTTAAAAAATGAGTCAGAACGACGACTGTTACGGTCCAGCATTACCTCCACATTTATTAAAACGACATCAAGAAAATGATCCAGAAGAAGAGCCTCCATCAAAAACAAGTGTTATTGGTCCCGTTTTGCCATCTAATTTTCAATCGTTAGAACCAAGTACCTCAGCGAAATATTCCAGCGACAGTTCATCGGATAGTACCGACTCCGAGGATGTTGGTCCATTGCCGATGGATTCAACAAAAGTCACTAAAGCACAACTGGAATTAGAGGAAAGGGCTTTAGAGTACCAAATTCGAGGAATTCCTAGTCAGAGCAGCAAACAAAGAGAGGAAGGAGGACGAGAAGAATGGATGTTGGAACTGCCAGAAGTGAAAAAAGTAGCTGACATGGGTCTCACTGCAAGACAATTCAAAGCAAAAGAAGGACCAGACTTTTCTGATCGGTCTTCGTGGACTGATACACCAACATCCAAGAAAGAGAAGAAGAAACAAGAGGGACCCTCCAATTCTGAAAGACTTCAAGACGTTCAGGAAATAATGCGTGACAAAGCCATGGAGAAAATGAGGAAAAAACACGAAAAGAAACACAAAAGAGAAAAATCATTACTGGAAATCCATCAAGACAAGTTGAAAAAAAAGGAGAAGAAGAAAGTATGTTCGCATTCTTTTAAATTATCAATTTTTTTTATTATATATCATTTTATTTCTAGAAAAAGAAAAATGAAAAGCCTGAAAGACGTCCATTTAACAGAGACACAGACCTGAGTGCTAATAAATTTGACGAAGCGAAAAAGAAAGCGGCCCTAAAATCAAGCCAATTCTTGGATGACCGATTTTCTTCTGGGAATAGAAAGTTTTTATAAAATGTGAATAAAATTTTACAAATATTTGGCATTCGTTTTATTCTATAAGGTTTTAATGATAAAAATAATAAATATTTTTTATTAAGAGAATAAATAAAAGAATTAAAGGTATATTATTATTAATTTATTATTGAGCTATTATTACTTAAATGCAAATCAGCCTTAAAAGTGTTTAAAATTTGGGTTTCGGCATTTTGCTTAGTAGATCTTGAATTTCTTTTTTCTCGTCATAATTTTTCCACAATTCAAAGAGATTCACTATGATTCGAGCAATCTCCTGCACTTTTTCGAGATCCACGTTCAGTTCAGCGAACCATGCCTTAAGCTCCTTCTGCAGGATTACGCAAGCTATTTGTAAGCATCCTATGGCGATCTGAAATAAATTTTTAATTGTAATAAGAAATAATGAAAGAAAAATAAATTAAAACAAACCTGATATGGAGGATACAAAAGCGAAACATCTGTTCTTAGGGAGTCGTTGATAATTCGCCATGTCAGAGTCAACAGTTGATCATCCTGTCCAATGTCCTGAATCAGTTGCAGAAGAGGTCTATACGGCTGATAGACGATCAAGCAGCAGTCCAAATTCTCCAATAAATAAAATTCGCACTCCAAAATGTGATTTGTACGGTAAGGGAATTCTTGCTGGTAGGCATAACTGAATTTGTTCTTAATAACAGTTTGGCATGTTGAAATCAGTCGAGAATTTGAGATCACTCCGAATTCCTCCACTTTACTGGCCAGGAAAAGGGAAGTCGGAGCCAACAAAAGGGGATCGATACATTTGAGAGAATTACGAGCATAAAATCGCTTAAAGTACACCGTTGCAGTGCTGGAAAGGAAGAGAAATAATTAGTGGAATTCTTGGGATCAAATATAATCGCCTTACGCCACAACTTGTTGCCTCAACTTCAATTGTTCGCCCAGAACTTGAATCACATTTGCAAAGAAAATAAATACTTTCTGGTACTCTTCTTCGGTGAGGAACGTCATATCATGTTGCCGTTCACGAATCAGGTCCTGTTTGTCCAGGATCCACTGCTGGTTGTGAGAACTATGCCAAAAATTGCCAGCCATTGTACAAATTTGTTTACAATTGAAAACCTTTTGACAGTTCAGTATCCGTTAAATACCATAAATTTCGAATAATTGTAACGAACTTTCAACCGGTTTGCTGTCACTTTCAAAAGGAGCAAGAAGAAAAGTAAAATAACCGTCGCCTTGAAAGAAAAAAGAAGCGTTTGCGGACTCTAATTATCCGTTGTAATTAATTTTCCTAAGAGATTTAATGGAAAAACCGACTGATATCTGTTGTCTACTAGTCTGTTAACAAGTTGGTGTGGTTTTTCCTGTTGTTTTATTGTTTTGTAACAGATTTTAGTTGTTTGTGTTTTTGAGCAAAGTTTTTTCGGGCTTTTGTGTTGTAAATCGTTAATAAACCGTCTGCATCAACTGGGATATACATCTTTAGGCGGGGGACCCAGTAATTGTGGATATCTGCATGAAATTAAACTGATAGGAGAGTCGAAATGAGTTCAACAATGAGTACAACGGTTGTGGATATTCCGGAGGAGCTGTTCGATCCTAACACAAAAACACACTACAGGCGCAATCGTTACTTTGGCAAGGTAAGTCCCTTATTCCCGAAAAACTCCTGAAATCACGAGGAAATACATTCTTTTACATTTCCTTTAAGAATATTTTACCGGTTCATGTTTTTCATTGTAACGGTCGTTTCTCTATTTAAACAATAATCAAAAACATCTTCATAGTGTCTTTAATATATCTTATAGCTAAGTTACCTGAAAATCTTATAAAAAGCCCAACATATTCATGAAATTCTGTTTTTGTATCTTAATTTAACCGTTGGAACATAACCTTCAAAACGATCTTTTTGAAAAGTGGCATTTTGCTTTGTGTATAAACACGAATTTGTGTTTGTGAGAGCAACAAACAGCATGAAAGCACTAAAAAGAAGACGTAGAAAGAAGAAAAGAGTTAATAATAGCAATTGGACTGTTTATTTCAGGGAGGATTCGCAAAATGCTACGAACTGATCAATGCCGCCAATCAAAAGGCTTTTGCTGGAAAGATCATCGCCAAAAATCAGATGACCAAACAGGATCAGAAGGACAAGATGACCCAGGAGATCACCATTCACAAGTCACTTCGCCACAAAAATATTGTCCAGTTTTACAGCTTCTTCGATGATCCTCAAAATGTTTACATTATTTTGGAGTTGTGCAAAAAGAGGGTAAGGGTTTGATCATCAGTTTATTCCGTTAATTACAATACTTAGAATTATTTTAAACTTGCATTTTTTCAATAAAAAAGTTTAATTAATTTAAAAAAGTATATATTTAAAATAGGAATGGATTTTTGCTAATAATTTTGATTTTTTATTTATTCATTAATTGTCTACATTTTTGTCCCTAAATTTAATTGGGTTTTACAATTATATAAATAAATATTGAATCCAGTAGAAGTCTTTAATTGAACCATTGTTATTTGAAACAATCGACTTATAGAAACAATATAATAAAAATACATTATAAATCTATCGCTTTATCAAAACATCGGATAAATGAACCGAAGTGTTCCTAAATAATTATATACAATTATCTATTTTACTTCCAACTCCCAAGCTCTATCTGTAATTCTATAATATCCATATTTTTTTAAATTTGATTATATTATTTCTATTGGTAAATTTTTATATATTCCAGTGCCTTCACAAACCACTGACTGTTAAAATGATAACTATTAGATGTTGCTATTATAAACGTGTTATTGGTTCTTAAATTATAGCTGCTCGGTGGAGAGGGTACAATCTGTCTTTCCAATATGCTCTCGAGGATCAGTCCTAGGTTTCCTTTATGGATGTAGATCAACGTGTTTTTCCATATTAACTGTTTCGCCGATAATACATTGTATTTCCTTAGAAGTTCTTTTGTAGGAATCAGACGATCCTCTCCTAAAACAGTTTAAAATGCTCTATTAATTGTTGTTGTTAATTTCTTTATTTGTGTNAGTTTTTGTTAATTTGATATAAATATGTGCTGCAGTAATTAAGTTTAATAATAATTAATTGTTTTATTAGACTGATTTTACTTTCTTTGTTTAGTTTACTTTTTATTCTATTTAATAACCATGTCTTATTATTAATATCCTTTAAAAGATAATCCATATGACCGTCAATATTGAGTTCGTTATTAAAAATAATTTAAAGGAATTTCATTTTATTAACTTTTTCTATTAAATGATTATTNGTGTTTTATTAAGCTGATTTACTTTCTTTGGTTAGTTTGCTTTTTATTCTATTTAGTAACCATGTTTTATTATTAATATCCTTTAAAAGATAATCTATATGACCGTCAATATTGAGTTCGTTATTAAAAATAATTTAAAGGAATTTCATTTTATTAACTTTTTCTATTAAATGATTATTTAATGTTATGTTATTTTTTTTATTACCAAATATTTTTATTTGTATTAATGATTAGTCAATTTTCTAGCCATTCATTTATTGTTATATAATTTATATCTCTAATAAAAATTAACTTATTATTTATTGTGATCTTTACAGTCTATGATGGAGTTGCACAAGCGCCGAAAAGTGATTACCGACTTTGAGTGCCGTTATTATATTAATCAAATTTTGGATGGTTTAAAGTATTTGCACGATCGTAAAATAATTCATAGGGATTTGAAGTTGGGGAACTTGTTCCTGAACGATGAATTGAATGTGAAGATTGGCGACTTTGGTCTGGCCACGACTATTGCCTATGATGGGGAGCGAAAGAAGACGATTTGCGGCACTCCCAATTACATAGCGCCAGAGATTTTGAATAAGAAGGGGCATTCATACGAGGTGGACATTTGGTCGGTGGGTTGTGTGATGTACACGTTACTGGCCGGCAAGCCTCCATTCGAAACGAAAACCTTGAAAGAGACTTACGGTAGGATCAGAAAATGCGAATACAAGCTGCCCTCGGCGGTGAGGGCGAGCGCTGCTGATATGATCGTCGCCATGCTGCAGCCGTATCCGGAGAAGCGGCCCAGCGTAGATAAGCTGTTCACATTTGAATTCATGGCCAAGGCGACGATTCCCCTGTCGCTGCCCATTTCTTGCCTCACGATGGCGCCTCGAGCCGATCAATTGGAGTACTGCGATAGGTACGGAGGTCGCAAGCCGTTGACCAGCATCAACACAGAGGCGATGGCGAATAGGAATGAAATTGGCGATGGAATGGTTTTGAATAGGAATGAGGAGGCGTATAGGCAGGATATTGATATTCTCAAGAAGGAGCTGGCCACTATTCTACAGAAATTGTACATGAACAAGAACAACATGGATCCCGATTTCGAAATGTCGGACGATCTCACCGATCCCGCTTCTCAGCCCCTCTTCTGGATCTCGAAGTGGGTCGATTACAGCGATAAATATGGCTTCGGATATCAACTCTGCGATGAGGGTGTTGGAGTTCTGTTCAACGATGGCACTAAGTTAATTGTTCTCGGAAACGGATTGTAAGTTTATTGAATTATTATTTATTATTTAGTGTTTTCTGATAAGAGACTTCAATTTGATTTGGTCGTTTTTTAAAAAAAGAAATCAATACATGTTTATTTTATTGTAAAGAGAAAGGTTCGTTAGTACTAAAAAAATAAACGTTTTAACAAAGCATTAAAATTGATCAAATTTATACTATCAACAATATAAAATCTCTTATTGGAAAACCCCTTTTTAAACCTTAGAATAGAAATATTAAAATCTCAGAATTGAAACTGATTCTTTAAAAGAAATTGCACAAAATATAGTAGGTCCTTTGCCAATTTCGTTTAATTATTACTTTTTCACCCGACTGGCAAAGTACTACCTTATCTCATGTTGCGTAAATTACTATTAATCCATTGACGAAGCCAAAGGATAATAATAAATCAATAAGGAAACTTTACTATTTTTCACTGTTTTCTCAAAAATTATAAATACGAATTTTGTATCTCATTTTCCATTATAATTTTACTTTCAGAAACGTACACTTTATCGATAAGAACAGCCACGAACAGTACATGACCACAAACGACTATCCCACGGACATGGAGAAGAAGATAAAACTGTTGTCATATTTTAAGCGGTATATGACGGAGCATTTGGTGAAGACTGGCGCCTCCAACGTGTCCGAATTCGATTCTGTGTCTCGAGTGCCACATTTGCACGCCTGGTTCAGGACCAGCTGCGCCGTAGTTATGTACTTGACCAATGGAACCGTTCAGATGAACTTCTCCGATCACGTTAAAATCATCCTCTGTCCACTGATGTTGGCCGTCACAGTTGTCCTGACCGACAAAAATTTCCGCACTTACAAATTCTCCACACTCCGGGACCAAGGATGCTCGTCCACACTGCTCAACAAGCTGCACTATGCCTACGAGAAGCTGGGAACTCTCTTCTCCAAGTAGATCTTTTTTAAAACAACTTTATGTACAAGATGCGATTAGAAGAACAAATTAAGGCTCTCCATGTCAGTTTTATAAACTTTTCCAAGCAAACATTTACAAGCTCTATTATCCCAATTCAATTATGCATTTATATTCATTTAATGTTTTAATATAAGTTATTTGAATAAAAATTGTTTTATTGTAGATTTGGTGTTTGTGATTTTATTTTAATTGATCGGTATTAGGCAGATATTGTATTATAGTAAAATTCGTTGATAAAGCACGAGAATCAAGATTTAAATTCCATTTTGTTTCTTCCTTTTTTTTTAACAATATAACGTATTAATGTACAAGTTGGATAATTATAGTTATTACAAAAGAATATAAAACTAAAATTATTTACATTACATCATTCACATTTTAATCAATTTAAAAAATTAGAGCATTATGACATTACTATACATTCCGGATAAGAAGATCTACATCACTTGGATAGTTATACAAAGATCTTTTAAATAGATTTTGCGAATTCTTTATAGATATCGTTTCAATAATAAAAATTATCTGGTACTCTTTGCAATTTTCGTGAAATTTATATCAATTTTTATGTTAAAAGAACTGGTTTATTATTAATTTAAGTCAAAATTGTAAACCCCGATAAATGAATATAATTAATCTTGGTCCAATGGAATTTTGAAGATTAATTTTAAAAAATCTATTGTTATCTATTGTTAACTAATGAAGTAGCATATGACCCAAATAGTTTATTCTCGCCTATCAAAAACCTCAATAAAATTCTTTTATACATTTTGGCATTTATATCCTTTAATCCCATATAAATTGAGGTATTTTTACGGACCATATTGTCCAAGATCCTTTCTTTACTGTATACTAAAAAATGCTTCAGTTATAGGGTCTTCTGGAAATCATACGAATCGAAAAACGATTAGCGGCTTATATCCAATGCATAATACTGAAAATACGAGATCTTTTTAATCGACTTCAAAATTACAGCATGGAAAATGAAAAATTGATGGAAGATATTGGAATAGATCAATAACGGGCAAACTTTTTAAGAGGAGGGCCGGATGGCATACCAAAATATCTTGGATCGTTGGGAGGAAACTGAAAAAAATATTTCATAATAAAACGATTAATAATGTTGTAACATAATTGTTGAATAAAATCACATTCCATTTACTAGGGTCTACAGGAAAAAATTCTCAATTAAAATTCTAGAGGACATAAAATTCTCTTTCACAGTACCGTTTTTAAGTTATTTATATTAGGAAATTGTACTCTTTGTCACTTCATTTCCTTTAAATTAAAAAATTAATTTTCAGATTTTACAGGCACTTAGATCAAAATGGAAATAGCAAAAAATTGAATTTACTACTTGAAAAAGTCTAGTACTTAAAAGAATTTAAACAACATTTTAATGCTAGCCTCTGAAAGTTGAAAAAGAATATAGAAATCCACTATTCTCTCAGAAATCTCGGAAGTTTTATTCAACAACTTTTCTTACAAAATAGAATTCAATTCTAGAGCAGAGTAACATAATAATAATCATAGTATAATAATCGCAATAATAGTTAATGTAGTGTTCACGACCAGATTAATACACATGCACATCCAATTTGGGCTGACCGACGGTGCTGGACTCAGTTGTAGAAGGAGTGGCTGGCGGATGGCGTGCCGCT